>JAOPTO010001167.1:0-68036 GCA_033822845.1 Tetrapedia diversipes
TTTTTGCAAATTTTGTTTATGAAATTCGAAACCCGTCAAATTAACGGTTCCCGTGAACCTAGTGTTAATTAATAAGTATACATCAAAAAGAATTTAAAATTGCAGAACTGAGAAGGAAATAAATTTGAGTATACTTGTATCACTTTATCAATAAAAATTAGCAAAAATAGCTAGAAGTAATAGTAACAGTTTCTGCATATTTTGTTTATGAAATTCGAAACCCGTCAAATTAACGGTTCCCCTAAACCTAGTGTTAATTAATAAGAATACATCAAAAAGAATTTAAAATTGCAGAACTGAGAGGGAAACAAATTTGAGTATACTTGTATTGCTCCATCAATAAAAATTAGCAAAAATAACCAGAAATAATAGTAATTATTTTTGCAAATTTTGTTTATGAAATTCGAAACCCGTGAAATTAACGGTTCCCGTGAACCTAGTGTTAATTAATAAGTATACATAAAAAAGAATTTAAAATTGCAGAACTGAGAAGGAAATAAATTTGAGTATACTTGTATCACTCTATCAATAAAAATTAGCAAAAAGTTTCATAAAAAAGAATTTAAAATTGCAGAACTGAGAAGGAAATAAATTTGAGTATACTTGTATCACTCTATCAATAAAAATTAGCAAAAATTTCTAGAAATAATAGTAATTGCTTTTGCAAATTTTTATCAAATTAACGGGTGCCGTAAATCTAGTGTTAATGGATTCAGAAATGACTATGATATCTACTAATCATAATAAGGTTCTGCTAACTAAAGGCACAGACAGATTTTGAGTATAATTTCGTAACTTTACACTGAACAGTAACTTTTTTTCTAACTGCACGGAAAAGAAGGGAATCCTGAATATTTTCGGTTGAAGCGTTTATCTGAATGACACATAAAATTATGAGATACGCCTCGCGTAATAAGGGACGGGAAATATTGAAGCGAAACTAGAATAATAACAGACTTCTGTAAATAGAGGATTCCGGCCTCTCGGTGTGCAAGAAAAGATAATGATTATAAAAAAAATGTTCCGTGCCAGCGGGTGGGACGTAATAAAGCGGAGTTTTTAAATAGCCACTAAAGCACGAACTGCCTCAATCATAAACGGACATCCCTTAAGTAGGAACAACCCTCCTTTTATCTCTCGCTATTATTTCTACCCTCGTATCTTTCTTTTCCGTCAACGGTAGTTCCTCGTCGTTTTAACGATAACAATTAAAAGGACCACCGCTCGCTGCCGAAGCTAATTATCACGGAGACACTTTTATTAGCCCCTCTTTCTATAGAGGACGTCTCAAATATTTCGCACGGTCATGCAAAATTCTACTCGATCTCTCGACGAACGCAGATTCCTCGCAAATAATTAAAAAACAATAATTGCTTGATTATAAACGTAGAAAAATGGATTACCAAATTATTCAACTTTTAATATAAGAGGTTAATAGATTGATCTAAGCTTTGACTTTCGTTTTTGTTTTGTTGTTTGTTTGTTGGATTATTAGACTATTAAACTGAATTTCATTAAATTTATAGACTACTATATTACTAATTTGCAAAATTCTACTCGATCTCTCGACGAACTTAGGCTCCTTGCAAATAATTAAAAAACAATAATTGCTCGATTATAAACGTAAGAAAATGGATTGCCAAATTATTCAACTTTTAGTGTAATAGGTTAATAGATTGATCTAAACTTCGACTTTCGTTTCTGTTTTGTTATCTGTTTGTTGGATTATTAGACCATTAGACTGAATTACATTAAATTTGTAGATTACTATATTACTAATTTGCAAAATTCTACTCGATTTTTCAACGAACGCAGGTTCCTCGCAAATAATTAAAAAACAATAATTGCTCGATTATACCCGTAGAAAAATGGATTACCAAATTATTCAACTTTTAGTGTAATAGGTTAATAGATTAAATCTAAGCTTCGAATTTTGTTTTTGTTTTGTTATCTGTTTGTTGGATTATTAGACTATTAGACTGAATTACATTAAATTTATAGACTACTAAATTATTAATTTGTAAAATAAACAATAGACTAATAAAAAAAATATATACAATTGTAGTTCACTATACACAGGATATATAAAAATGTAAACTGGAGGTCATCCTAAGACTAGTATGCAAAGATTAACTAAATCACAATAATAAATACAAACGTAGAAAGAAATTTGAATAAAATAAACGTCGTGATTTCAAAATTAATTTACCACAACCTAAATTAACTTTGACCCCAAACATATGTAACCTACACACGAAGTAAAAAGTTCGATTTATAATCGGTCAAAAATATACCACAGCCAAATAATGTTGTTTCTTGAACAGCAGACGATCAATTTTGATAGCATCACAAAGTAACATGGTAATGTTTCTATTAGTCAGCCGTCACGAGAACCCGTTTACAGTACGATTCACACATGTCATTAAAAGTAGCTGGCTCGTTAGCATATTATCTCTTGCAGTGGCTGTAATTACGCGCGGCACACGACTATGTCCGATAAGGATGAAGAGTGTCTCGATATGTTCGTGCAACAGTGGGAAGCTACGCGACAACTACGAATGCTAATCCAATTAGCTCATTAGTTAATTACATCGCGCCGACAGTACTTGTCTTCAACAGGATTTCGAAACAGAATTTGCACCCCCGCGTCGCAACTACTAATTATAAGATTTAAGCGCGCCCATCGAATATATACGTACGTGTGAGAACAATTTTGAACACAAATCCAAAGTAACTGTTTATCGTCACTGCAATTTTCCCCGCAATATCAATTTCTAAACAATGTTGCTTCATATAAAGAGGAATACTAAAAATAAGACGTGTAATATCGTTCAAAAAGAAGCAACTGAAACAAAATATGATACACTAACCAACACACACGAGAATTTACTAGGAATTTACTAAATCAATCAAAATACTAAGAATTCATGCATTTTAGAATTAGTTAATAATGTAGAAATAAATATCACGATAAAGTTCTGATCTCGTTTCCCAAAGTATATCGTTATATTAAAGACAAGTAAGCTAACGAATACGAAAGGAGAGTTTAAATTCATCCTAATAACGGAGTTTTTATGCTAAATTCTGCAATTGACAATAGGGTGCCTCTCATAAAAGCCGAATTGAAACTACAGAGATACGACGATAGATACTTGAAAACATCGACAAGCAATTGTCACAGAAATACAAATTCCAATCCGTTTCTCTTATTAAAAACACGTGGTGCTCTAATTATTAAGTAGTTTATGGTAAAGCTAACGAATACGAAAGTAGAGTTTAAATTCCTCCTAATAACGGAGTTTTTATGCTAAACTCTGCAATTGGCAACAGAGTGGCTCTCATAAAAGCCGAAATGAAACTACAGAGATACGGCGATAGATACTTGAAAACATTGACAAGCAATTGTCACAGAAATACAAATTCCATTCCGTTTCTCTTATTAAAAACACGTGGTGCTGTAATTATTAAGTATTTTATGGTAAAGCTAACGAATAGGAAAGGAGAGTTTAAATTCCTCCTAATAACGGAGATATTATGCTAAATTCTGTAATTGACAATAGGGTGCCTCTCATAAAAGCCGAAATGAAACTACGGAGATACGGCGATAGATACTTGAAAACGTTATCGACAAGCAAGTGTCACAGAAATACAAATTCCAATCCGTTTCTCTTATTAAAAACACGTGGTGCTCTAATTATTAAGTATTTTATGGTAAAGCTAACGAATACGAAAGGAGAGTTTAAATTCTTCCTAATAACGGAGGTTTTATGCTAAATTCTGCAATTGGCAACAGGGTGCCTCTCATAAAAGCCGAAATGAAACTACGGAGATACGGCGATAGATACTTGAAAACGTTATCGACAAGCAAGTGTCAGAGAAATACAAATTCCGTTCCGTGTCTCGTTGTGTGCGTATACGTGGCGAAAAGAGTCGGGTGCTTCAGAACACCCTAATATCATTCGACGCGTAACGGTTTCATTTCCCCCTTCGCCCTCTTCCCACTCGACGTATTTTCCTCTCGCACGTACGCTCTCTACCCAGCCTAACCTATCGTCCCTGTCGCAAGACAAACGATCAGTCACACCCTGCGACTTTTATTTCTCGCAATCATCTAACTCTCGCAGGCCTACTTCCTATCACTTCCTTGAGTCTGTTTCTCCATCCTACTTTCGTTCATGCTCTGCACAGGACAAAACAGAGCCTATCTCTTCACGTTCCACCAAACAAAGACCATTGAAAAGCGTAAACTTCGCTTACTGAGGATTTTAATGCTAATCGAAAGTGAAAATAATTAAAGCACAGTATTTAAGAGTCACACAGAGTACTTTTGGTTACTCATGAAATATATGGATTTTGTTATTTTCAATTAATCGTGGAATCTGATCAAACCCAGCCACCATACATTATTGTCTGCATCCTCATTCATGAAGTCCTAACGTTGGAGGCTTTGGAAAGATTCAAAACGAAGGAAAAACCGCGAATAAACGTCCAGGGACTGTCCTGCTCGGACGTGAGAGTAAAAAATTGAGCGATATCCTCGTGTACCAGGGGTGACCCATGAAACGGCCGGACGGAACCTATTCTTTA
Source organism: Tetrapedia diversipes (assembly GCA_033822845.1). Classification (NCBI taxonomy): domain Eukaryota; kingdom Metazoa; phylum Arthropoda; class Insecta; order Hymenoptera; family Apidae; genus Tetrapedia; species Tetrapedia diversipes. The sequence continues at coordinate 4,588 of JAOPTO010001167.1, forward strand.
TGTCTTTTGTGTGTCTCCACCGACGTAGGAAAATGAAACCGGTAATGCGAGGGCATTGATAGATTCGCCACCATTTGCAGAATGGACGGATTATGCGCGGCATAAATACGCAATTTCACTCCAAATGCCGTTCCCTTTTGGGAATAGCCGACGCTCATCCGCCTCAAATTAACAAATTGCTCCGCGCAAACAAGCTGACAGTGAGTTATGAGTATCATGCAACATTCCTCGATATAAACGAAAACGATAGGCAAACGAATCTCGTCTAATTTAAAAAAAAGTAACTGCATGACATAAAACTAATTATTGTTAATTATTATTGACTAAATGATTATTAAATGCAGTAATTATTGGAATGAATATGTAGAAATGCAAGGAATCTCAAAATTTAAAAGCAAGTGAGAACACTATAAACTAACATATGCATATCGCAAGTGAATGGAAAGCTGAACAAGGGAAACAAAACAAACATCCATATGCAAATCGCAATGAATTGAAAGCTGAACAAGGGAAGCGAGAAAAATATCCCAAAAATATTGGGTAGTAATGAATCATACAGTGAGTTACTTTTGTTACTCATTAGCTGCTGCAAGTAATGTTGTGGTGTAATCATCATCATTACTTTTACCCAATACCAACTACTTGATCAAATATGATCTACAATTGTGAGTTTAATCAATCTAATCGTGAATCTATCATGAACAATAATTATAGCAAAGAATAAACTTTAAACGTAACAAATTATACACTTTTATCAAAATTTAAAGGAATACTAGACAATGTTAAGGATCCCTTGTCCAATTATCCGAACGATTACTCGAACAAATAAGAGCAGAACGATATTATACGTTGCAATCGTAAAATGAAGGTAACAGAAAAATTGCGACAAATAAATGAAAGAAACAAATCAACATTTTACAACACAAACATAGTGTTGGTTAAGTAGATAACACTAAAACTAATTTTACTTGATAATAACGAAACGTGTATGGCATGAATTACCCTTGGATCCACGAGCCACGCCAAGAAACGTTGCGCGGTCTGTCACAATTATAACAGGCTTGGACATTTTAATGAGAAACTATGTGAGGGAACACTCGCATTGAAGACACGAAATAAATCAGAGAAGGTTACTTGCTTCGGAACAAACAAATGGGATTAACTAATTCAAGCAACAACGGCTTGTTCAAGCAAATCAACGTGTAATTACTTCAAAAGGCATGCACTACTGCTTGAGTAATCACCGGTATCGGATTGCGCAGCCAGATCTGGATACGGGATCAAGAAATGACCACAGCCCAGGTCTGCTCGGCAAACCCGACTTGTTTCATTCCCGAAATGATTTCTCAAGTCAACATATTAGCCATGTACGGCTAAGCAATGGAAAGCCATCTTGAAATAATTATTCGCCATGATATCTAACAGCTAATTCATTTACTTCATGTTTTCGCGATATGTTCCCTGAGACAGCTTCTGCTACTCCAACTGCGACAGAAACGCAAGGCTCCCCAGAATGGCTCGTCTGAACAGAGCAGTGCTCTGTATCCAAGAGTAAAACATACAGTACATGTTTCACATTTTAACGTATTACAAACAATTTAAATTAATACCAGTTTTGAAACGAATTATTTCATATATTTGTCTGTCCTCAATCCGGCTGAAATATAACAAACGTAAAGATGGATTCCATCTTCTAAGGAAACTGAAATCACGGCAACAATTGGTCATATATAGTAAGAAACCACTGAATTGGTCAATAAATCGCACTGGTCAATGTTTGTTCGAGCAACCGTAATGTATAACATTCCCGATATGATTTATCAGTTTAATGTGTTAGCCACTTCAGAATGTAAAACACATTAGGATTCAATTTTGAAATAATTATTAGTCACGATACTTAACAAGTAATTCATTTGCTTCACGTTTACATAAAACATTTTCTGAGTTAATTACTGCTGCAAAGACTATGACACAAACGCAACATTCCTCAAACGACTCGTGTAAGCAAAGCCAAACGTGCTCTGTGTTGAAAACTATAATATACAGTATATGTTCGATAAGTTAACATGTCTCGAATAATTCTGATTAATACAAACTTTAAACCCATTTATCTCATACAAATATTCGCCTTACGATCGAATTTTAAATAAACTAAAATTGATAATTGTTTAAAAATCTGATACTCAATACCTATTAGTACGTCCTTGCTGTGCAGTGATTCACAAAGTTTTAGTATCCAAGAAAGTTGATCAACAATATAAACAGCAACATTTAGGCACAGCAGAAATGAACAGAAGGACAAATTATGGAACCAAGAAAAACATCACAAAATTGTGGGTAGTAATGAATCATACAGTGAGTTACTATTGTTACTCATTAGCTGCTGCAAGTAATATTGTGGTATAATCATCTTCATTACTCTTACCCATTCTACCTGTCTGATCAAACATGATCTTTAAACGCGATTTATCAAGTTACGTACGAATCTATCATTTAACTACAATTAACGAAAAAGTCAAACAATACATTTGTGATGTGGTCTCTAAACTAGATTAAATACAAAACAACAATTGCGAGATTTAAAAATAAACTCTTTAGACTCGATTCTTACAAGAATGGGGAAAGTATGCATCAATTAGATCGTAACTACATTACTATCTGATCTATTATGTTTTACACTGTCAGCTTGTGGAATCCAGGACAACATTTTTCGACATGACAATTTTCTATAAACTAGTTAATGGTTTAATCCTCTTTCCAAGCCTCCTCAAAATATTAAATTTTTATATTTCTCTAAGACCAGCAACATTTTTACGTGTATTTCGTACTGACGTTAGCAAAACTAGAATAGGAGAGGCAGACTCAAAGAACAAACTATGCAAATATGAAACCGCCTTCTGTGTGGTATTAGACATTTTTGTGAATACTACTGTCTTGTTTAAAAATAGTGTTTTTGGGGATAGGTTAAGCTACAGGGTAGTTAAGGGATAGGGAATCCCTTTAAATTGTTTCGCGTATATTTCTTCTGTGATTTAACTAATTTTATGTATCATATGAATGTTATTTACCTCGACATATCATATATTTATGTATTAACAAATTATCCGATAGAAGGATAAATAAATAAAATTCAGCGTTATCATTTTATACGTTCCCAAGAAAATTTACAAGAATACAGAATAATGATAAGGGTTACGTTGAGCAGCTATTCGATCAATTAGTCGAACAAACGAAATTGGAACGAAATTATAAGATGTAACTATAAAATAAAGGTACCTGAAGAATGTGAACAAATAAATGAAATAAACGAATCGACATTTTACAGCATACACCTTGTGTTCGAAATTAACTAATTTAAACGAACCATGTTAAAACGTGAGGAACATGTGCAACATGAATTACCCTTGGATCCACAAGCCACGCCAAGAAACGTTGCGCGGTCTGTCACAATTATAACAGGCTTGGACATTTTAATGAGAAACTATGTGAGGGAACACTCGCATTGAAGACACGAAATAAATCAGAGAAGGTTACTTCCTTCGGAACAAAAAAATGGGATTAACTAATTCAAGCAACAACGGCTTGTTCAAGCAAATCAACGTATAATTACTTCAAAAGGCATGCACTACTGCTTGAGTAACCACAAGTATCGAATCGCCCAGCCAGAGCTGGATACGGGGTCAATAAATGACCGCAGTCCAGGTCTGCTCGAGGAACCCGGTGTTACATTCCCGAGTGATTTCTCAAGTCAACATATTAGCCATGTACGGCTAAGCAATGGAAAGCCATCTTGAAATAATTATTCGCCATGGTAACTAACAGCTAATTCATTTACTTCATGTTTTCGCGATATGTTCCCTGAGACAGCTTCTGCTACTCCAACTGCGACAGAAACGCAAGGCTCCCCAGAATGGCTCGTGTAGAGCAACGCTCTGTATCCAAGAATAAAACATGCAGAGCATGTTTCCCATGTTATATCATGTTTCAAACAATTCAAATTAATATTTACTAAAAAACGGTGTATTTATTTATTCGTTCACTTCCTGAGTAGGCCCAGAAATAACAAACAAACGAATAGGATCGTTTTTAAAAAGAATTCAAATTAGTGTTCATCGAAAATATTATACTTTTACACACTGACTTACTCTCGTTGCATACTAATGCAAATTTTAATAAAAAATATATTTATATTATTGAAACGTCAGGTTGTTTAAACATGAACTATATATATCTTATAATTCATATACTATTGAAATATAAATATTATTGAAACGTCAGGTTGTTTAAACATGGACTACATATTTTTCTATCACTATCTATTTAATAATTCATATACTACTGAAATATAAATATTATTGAAACGTCAGGTTGTTTAAACATGAACTATATATTTTTCTATCAATATCTATTTAATAATTCATATACTATTGAAATATAAATATTATTGAAAGGTCAGGTTGTTTAAACATGGGGTTTGTTTAAACATGAACTTTATATTTTCTATAAATACATATCAAATAATTCATATAGTATTAAAGTTATATATGACATGATATGTCAAGGTATAATCGAAAACTGTAAATAACAACGTATTTACATAATTTTACTTGTTCGAAATCATACGGTATCGGTTAAGGTGTTCTGAATGGATCCCTTTGTTGAAGTCGTATTGAATACGGTTTAAGTGACAACTTATATCCTGTCTCCCGGTTTAGTCGTGCAAAACAAAATGTTATAAACGATGATTCAGCTTGTACCGTGTGTGAGAGAGCAAGAGGCACCCTTCGTCAGTCAAAGAGGCGTCAAAAGCTACGATCACCCCTTGACAGCCACTTTAAAATTATACCGATAATGAAATCCAGTCGCGGCCCCTAATTCCTAAGCTAAACCCTGCGAACAGACCGAGGTACAGATGCGGGGACAATGGCGAGTCGATCGTCGGTGCGAAATGAATTTAAAGTCGAGATTCGAAAGCCCCGGAAACACAAAACGTTTCCCCTTTTTAATAGTATTACCGTTCAGTCGCAATTATTACAAGCCGATCAACCGTAAAAGATACTGTTAGTCAACGGCGAAGGGGTGCAAACTTTGGGGAGGGAACGTGTCAAATGACGATTCGCTACAAGTTTGTTCGTTCATAGATCTCGCAATGAATTGGTGACACCTTACTGCCTGTGTTTCTAAGTTGTAAATATTCTAACAATCTTACACTGCAAGCATTCAAATTATCAACTGATTTAGCCGACTGAAGGTTTCCCTAATCTGATATTGTTGCAGGCTATGTATATTGTATTTGACCTTTACGTTCGGCATTATTAGTTTCGAATGGACTAATATATTTATATATTTTTTATTATTTTTAAACTTAATTTTGTATTATTATAATATATTTGTCAAACAAAAATTATTACGCTGTTGCTGTTCAAGTAACAAGAAATTTGGCTGTTTGTCATTAACGAATTTTCCAATATTAAGAAATATGTTTGAAACCACGAGTCTACTATATTTTTTTAATAGTTTACAATAGTAACTACTTATAACGCGTTTAATATTCAAAGCGGATATCCTGTATTTGGCTAAAATCTTTTTGTAAACTAATGTGAACTACATTGCATACTAAAAGGATCACATTGAACCGGCAACTAGTTTAAATCTAGATATGTTTAAAACCACTAGTCTACTATATTTCTTTAATAGTCGACAACAGTAACTACTTATTATGCGTTAATATTGAAAACTGATATCCTGCATTTGGCTAAAATTTTTTTGTAGACTAATGTGAACTACAATTGAATACTAAAAGAACCACATTGAATTCAGCAACTAATTTAAAGTTAGTATCACATCTGACATAAACGTTGAAACTGCTCGAAATTACATTTATCGTGATACAGAATTTATACATTGGTACTCACCATACGACAGATTTGGGTGCACAATAAACGCGTCTTTATCCCGTAGGTCGATAAATTTAAGAAACATATTCTCGGTTGCTACAAGCTTGTTATTTCCAAGCCGGGAATCTGCGTGGCGCCAAGCAGAGAGATCAGAGTGGAATCCATTCAACGAGAAACCCGGGGGGTGGTAAAGGAAAGAAAAGGTCACCCTCCATCCCTGCTCAACGTCTGTGCCTTTGAGGGTTACAAAAAGGATCAAGGATTCCCTACGAGCGCATGTGAAATCAACACAAAAGTGACCATCTTCTGGTAAACGATAGAACCGCGAAATTGACCGACCCTCGAATCTCAGCTTAACCCCCCCCCCCCCACACACCCTATCTTATCATCGTGTAACGGATACGAAAAGTATTTCGCCTCGAGCAACACCGGAAGGACGATGCTTCCTGGAGCTATCAAAACTAACGTCTAGACGATCTTTGTCTTCGTCCAGGCAGGAAAATAATAAATGCTAAGGGAAAGGTACGCGGCGTATTTGTAGAACGGGGCACGGGAGGTCATAACGGGGTTATGAGCTGTAAGGTAGTTAAAGTTTTCAACTGCCGCGGTGATATACACATATTTTCCCACCCCCATGTTATCCGGCAACGCGCGGAAACTCATTCGTTACGTAGTTCGCGCTAAATTTGTTCGATATCTTCGAGCGATACCGTAAATCACAATACACCGGATAAATGTTTCGGTTTCTCCTACTATGTGTCAGAGCTATTCTATACACATTGTAACGCTTAATTCGCGGATAAATTGGATTTTTAAATGTTCACACGTTAAGTGTGAGACGTACGGTAGCGGACAAAAGTTTAAGAGTAAAGGGTCAAAGTAAATTAATTAATTAATTAATTAATAAGGGATAACAGTATAAGTAAAATTTGTATTCTATGCTAATCAATGAACAGTGTTCTACCATAATAACAATAAAAATGAATAGATAAAGAATATTTGCGATCATAAAACTATATTCTACATTGTCCTTTCCTGTAAGACTAAAAGGATAAAAAAATTAATTAATTAATTAATAAGAAATAACACTTTGAATAAAATTTGTATTCTAATCTAATCAATAAATAGTATTCTAGCATGTTAACAATAAAAATTAATAGATAAACAATATTTCCGAATCATAAAATTATATTTTACATTGTCCTGTCGTCTTAAAGTTTTGTCTGCTACTGTAGGTTATCGCATACTTCAAAATTAATTTACGCATGGTAGAAATATTTTCTACAAAAACAAACGGAAACGCAAACAAGTGACACCGTTACGAGGTGTACAAAAATTGCTACTGTGCCTGACTGACAAGATGATATCTAGAAGAAATTCAGGTAGTGAGAGAAAAGCATTACGATTGGTTACGATTGATTAATTGATTAATTCAAAGTAGTTACACATACTAATAAAAACGTTCACAAACAAAAGAAATAAGTGTGTGGCGGTAAGGTATCTCTTTATCCTCTGTACAATTCTGGATATCATCTCGTTAGTCACGCATAGTAAGCGCGACACATTAAATACACAAATTGCAACATAAATATGATGAATAAAATGTACATAAATAACACAAACATATAAATTGCATATCATCAATCATAATATTATTATTAGGCTCCGGATGTTTATGTAAATGCATATTTTTATAGAAAATTATATATGTTATACATACACAATGTTATGTATATGGTGAACCACGTGACAGAGTAAATTATTTTGAGTTACTTTTATCTTCAAACGATTGAACTTAAAAGAATGATAGTGAATAAAAGCTACACTATGATCATCCTAAGAAACTATTTGGATAATGTTGTATGTTGTATTATAAAATAACAGTGGAATTACATAATTAATTATATAATAATTCAAGGTAATCACGATACTCGGTTCACTCTGTAAATTATAGAAAAATGTACATTTCATTTTTATAATCTTATTTTGTACGTTTTGTGTAATTCATATATTTTTATATTAAAAACGTATGCAACCTGTTATTTATCATGTATATATATATTTGTTATATTATTATATATATCGGTAAGCTTTTATAACACAACTTTATAGCTTCCACAACGTGAATACGTAATCTATATTAATTATAAACATACATCAATATAGGTTGAATGTTAGATGTGACAATTTATGTTTAGATTTCTGATCATTTACTTTGATTACCTGAGTACCTAAGAACCGAGTTAATAAACGCACACATCTATTAAAAGTGTTTTAGAGTGCTAATATTTCTGAAATCCTGAATAATAAATTTGACGAACATGAAAAAATGTTTACAGATAGGCGTCGTCAAACATCATCATGCAATATAGAAAAAATGCTTGTCGTTTATTGTAATTCGAATTATAATATATCATAGTAATTGCAAAACATATTATTAAATGATTTTATATAATTTCCATCCATATCATATAGTTTTCATACATATATTAGTTATTTTTGGTGCATACGTTTTTATATATTTATGCTTCATAAAGATCCGGAGCCTTATGCATCATAAAATGTTAAGTATTCTGCACTTACCTTTCGATGCACAGATACTTACAATTTTACATTCAAATACAACAATAAAAATATACAATTTTCTACTACTACTTAACACGTTCTCTGCCACGTGTATCGTTTTCGAACACGTTAAAGCACATTACAATATAAAATGAATTTTTCTCATTAGGAAATAAAGATATAGAAACTGGTTGATGGTATTGTTATTAGATGTTATTTGTTGATGTTTAGCAACCTACTTGTTATTGAAACCTACTTGATTTGATAGTTATTGAAACATACTTGATTTGATAGTTACTGAAACATACTTGATTTGATAGTTATTGAAACATATTTAATTTGATAGTTATTGAAACATACTTGATTTGATAGTTACTGAAACCTACTTGATTTGATAATTATTATTTTAATTAGTTATTATACTAGTAATTATATTATTTAATATATATTATACATATTATAGTAGTTATTATATTATTAAAACGTGTTGAAAAATACTTTCTCTACTAATAAAAAGGCAGAATGACATTTGATAAAACACAAAAGGTTTGGCAGGGAACGTGTTAAAAATAACTTCATTGTTCAAACATAATAGTCAAATTAATACAGTGTGCAGAGATGACGGGGAGACAAATTGATTGGCTGTCGCAAAGCAGCCACATTTTCAGCCATACGTATTATCATTGGCTGTCGCATATCAGCCACATTTTTAGCCATACGTAGTATCATTGGCTGAATCGGTCACGGCAACAGTTTGTTGCGTGACAAGGAACGGGTTGGGATAGGGATTAAACGGTCGTAGACGCAATTTAGTTTTAAATTAAATTTAAAACTTTTTCGTTGAAAAGTAAAAAAATACTACAAGAAACTGATCAAATTTTTTCAAAGATGAATGAAACTTAAGGCAAATCATTAACAAAAAGAGTTATTGATAATTGTTGATTTAAACATATTACCGAGCGCGAAGGGTAATCTGAAAATTTGTCTGACCTGTAAATTAGCGATTTCTATTTTTCTCGTTCGCTATTTAAATAATCGCATGCAATAAATAAAATTCTATCGCATTTTTAATATTTAAAAATTATACCGTATCAAAAAATAGTATTTAAACGGTAGTATGTAATAAATAAAATTCTATCGCATTTTTAATGTTTGAAAGTTATACCCTATCATAAGATAATATTTAAACGTTCGTATGTAATAAATAAAATTCTATCGCATTTTTAATGTTTGAAAATTATACCCTATCATAAGATAATATTTAAACGATTGCACGTAATAAACAAAATTCTATCGCATCGTTGATGTTGAAAAATTTATTTTTATTATGCCCCAAAGTAGCATAATACGCTTTTCTAGATCATTATGTATATTTAGCTGAAATATAAAACGCAAATGTCAAATATATACCGGTTTTTAAATATTTCTGAGACTGACTATATTTATGACGGAAATGACGTTAGATTAATGTAGCAAACGAAATCTAAATATTCGCGTTTTCGTGAATCCTTCGCAGATATGGAGCTCCCACTGCTATGTAATGCAGTTAGGAACCCGGAAGTTGGACTTTTTAGTAGCTCACGGACAGAGCCAGCGAATTTAGTCCATTTGTTGTACCTGTATCGTTTAGTTTGTCATCTCTGCACAATACAGTAGAACCTCTCTCTTTCTATTTTTCTGAGACTCGAAATTCTATTTTCTGAGCATAGTGTCATTTAATAATTAAAGCATTTTACATTTAAATGCTAATGACATTTAATTGTGAAACAAATATATAGGACACCAACACATTTAAATAAACTGTTCATCTTCTTAATATCTATTCAAATAAATGAAGCTTAACATATGATAACGTGATTGTTCTGTCATTCAAAAATTCTATTATCGGAACACATATCTGTCTTTCTAATCGTTCCAATAATCGAGGTTGTACTGCACTTCCCGCCACTCGGGGGAACTGTATAACACACATATTATATACAGTAGCGAACAAAAGTTTAAGACGAGATATAGATCATAGTTTTATAGTATGCAAATATTGTCTGTAGATTAATTTTTATTATTATGATGGTAGGACACTATTTATTGATTAGAATAGAATGCAAATTTTGTTTTCCTATATTGTAAATTATATCTATATTGTAAATCAGTTAATTAGTTAATATGTAAAATATATCTATATTGAAAGTTAGTTTAATTTTGTTAAATTTTTCCTAGTTATTTAATTAGTAAGTAAAATATATCTGTATTGTAAATTAGTTAGCTTAATTTCTTTACTCTTTGCTAATTAATTAATTAATAAGTAAAATATATCTATATTGTAAATTAGTTAAATTTTGTTGACTCTTTGGTAGTTAATTATTTAGTAAATAAAATATATCTGTATTGTATATTAGATGGTTTAATATCATTGATTCTTTGGTCTCAAACTTTTCTCCACTACTGTACATATAATAAGTCGATAAGAAAACGTCAATATAAAATTAAAAAATTCAAGTTATATGAATCGTGCCACAACTATGAAAACGTGCTTGATGAGATTCGTTATATCGTTCTGTATCACCCCCCTGACCCTGCTCCCTTCACCGATCACTAATGACAATGCCGGGGTGCTCCAGCCCCTATCATAATTTGCAGCTTCTGGTTTTCTGTCGAGGGTTGTTGACACAATGCGGGCGCCTTACCACAACCCTATTCGTGTCCAAGTTCACCGAGTATCAATAAAGATAGAAAGAGGAGCGAAGATGAGAAAGAATCAGACAAGATACGACACCACGGACTTCGGACATCGTTTGGAAAACGTTTCTGCGGGACACACGACGATCGTGACCGGATCAAAGGGAACGTTTTGCTCTAATGACCGCCACCCACACTTGTGCGCGAATAAAACCTGATGCAGGGTTTTTGATCCCTTGTCGTTGGATAGTTGAAATTAAATCAGAGATCTCAGGGATGAATCTTCGTGACAAAAGGCAAAAATAAAAATATCTGTCTTACAATTCTGATTACCACATTACATGAAATTATTGTAACTAAAAATCATCGTTTTCTCTCGCTTTAGCCACACTTCTAAACTAATACTTTAATTTAAAAAATTAGAAAATTTAAGATTGAAAATCATATAGAATACGGAAATATTTAGGACGTTTAATTTGACAAAAAGTAATTGTTTTCTCATTCGAAACCTTTCTGCTAAATACTTTTATAACGATCAGTTCATATAGAACAATCTTTACTATGATCTGAACTAATTCTTTAGTTTAAAAAATTCTAAAACCTAAGAGTGAAAATGATGTAGAATACGGAAATATTTAGGACGTTTAATGTGACAAAAATTAATTGCTCTCTCATTCGAAACCTTTTTAGGTAAACACTTTTATCACGATCAGTTCATATAGAAGAAGCTGTATTATGATCTAAACCGATTCTTTAGTTTAAAAAATTCTAAAATTGAAGAGTGAAAGTGATATAGAATACGGAAATATTTATGACGTTTAATGTAACAAAAAATAATTGATCTCTCATTCAAAATCTTTTTGCTAAATACTTTTATCACGATCAGTTCTTATAGAAGAAGCTTTACTATGACTCTAGATATTTGACTAACTCTTTCTTTAAAAATTATTCAAGGTCCCTAGATAATTTTGTAGTCAGTTAATGTGTAACACAGAACAGCTACGATAATGATTAGGATTGCTCAGCCCCAAAAAGATGTCCCCTCAGAGTGCAAACTCAAACAATTAATCTAAACGTCACCAAGAGTTAATTTATACCACAATGCAATCGTATATCAAACGCTATCTTCTTCAGATATTCCCTTGGGCATACGATATATAAACCATTTCCTGTCAGCTAGCTATGAGCGACCTTTATTAACCCTTCAACGTAGGCTTCTTATCGTTTACTTGTTTCAGAGTTTAATTACTTTTGGAGCAAAAATTATTAACAACATTATGCATAGGAATGCACTTGACAAATCTGTTCAGGTGATAACAAATACAACTCTGAAGTTAAATAAATTCATTCAAACGATTCCACCTTTAACTTATATACAATCAAAGAACCCTACCTCCAACATTATCACTATCAAAGAGTGCTAAATATTAAATCCTGCTTATAAATCACGAAAATTAAATTCAACGGTACTAATAAGTAACACAAAATAATGTTCAATACTAATACACAATTTATACTTATTTATATTTATACTATCAGCATAGTGCTAAAAGAATTGACCGAACGAAATGATCACAACTTCATATAAACATTTAGTAATAAAACGTCAACTACTATACTTATAGAAAATAAATACCTTTTCCTATAACAGCTTCCATTCCTAATTAGAAAAGATTCGACTAACCATTTTCATCCAACTGATCACCTCGCCTGCAGTAAAAGTACCATAAACACGTAATGGAAGTAAACCTTAAGCCATAACTATCACCACAATGACGGGCAAAGAATAAGAAAGATGGTTCTCCTATGATATCAATTTCGACTTATATTACAGGAACAAAATGGACTTATAAGGACTAATGAATTTAACGGTATGGCAAAGCACACGCTTTAATGCTGACACGAATGAAGACATATACTTCCTCCACAACAAAAATATTTAATTGTTCCACCAATCCATATATTACAACAACGAAATATCATAAAATCTTTATTGTCCTATTAGTAATAATTCAGCAGAAAATAATAAATTGTAGATACAATCATAACACAGACTTCACAAGTAAAACAAACCTTCATTTCTATTCACAAAAAGAACAAATAATAAATAATCACACTAAATAACACGTTCACCACAGCCAATCTGATAGTCGCAAAATAATTCTGATTGTATCACAAACTTTACAATAAACAAAATACTTCATAATTCCTATCTGACATCATGTCTACTGTAAAGCAGATTTAATTCACCTACATCATAATTTAATAATTACCATTTAATGCGGCTAAGACACTTTCATAAATATCTGATAATTTACTCCAACAAATTATACAATGTAATCAGAGAATAAATATGGCAAACAAGGGATGACAAATAAATGAAATAAACCAATCAAACTTTCGAGGTCACAATGAACATAATAAACATGTATGCTATCAATTACTTTTGCAACAATAAGTCATCCTGAGGAACATTAAGCAATCAATCACAATTATAACAGGCTTAAATAATTATATGAAAAACTATTTGAGGGAACACTTGTATTGAAAACATGAAATAATTTAGAAATTCATTTTGTCAAAAACGGAATATATAATGAAATCATTCAATCAATAACAGTATATATGAAAAAATTAGCGTATAATTATTTCAAAAGACATAGACTACGACTTAGATAGGCATCTACTACAAATTGCACAACCAAATCTGGTTAGAACTCTATGTCAATTCATGCCCAATCCAGTGATCAAAATGTTCATCAGAAAGTGCAGCAGTTCAGTCATATTGAAACATGATGATCACTGAGACTGGTCAAAAAATGACTCGGGCCAGGTTTGATCGAGCAACCTGAATTTAACATTTCCAAAATAAATTCAAAAGTCAATATGTCAGCAAAGGCATGTAATGTACTGCAAGATACGATAAAAAATCATTTAGAAATAATTATTCGTCATAAAATCTAACAGCAGATACATTTATTTCATGTTTACCTGATGTATTCCCTAAAATAGTTTCTGCTACACTAATTTTGAAAAACACGAAAAGTTCCTTAGAATGACTTATGCAAACAAACTCAGACAGACTTTATGTTCAAACATAAAATATTTTTTACAAATTACATATTTTAACATATATTGAACAATTTAAATTAAAACCTACTTTGAAACGGTTTATTTTATCTATTTGAACGACTCCTGATCAAGCCTCGAAATAACAACAAATCTCGAATACCACAACCTCTTCCTTTGCTTCTGCTGATAATTTCTAACGAGGACATGTATATAAGTAATACTTAAAGATTCTCAAAGAACATCAATCACAGCGTTTTTCAAATGTAGTCTAATTCGTTAATTTGCAAATTTTTAACAGTAATGAAACATTTGATGTTTACTTACATAACTAACTACCTACTGAAAGTAATCCAAAGAATAGGAAAAAATAAGTGAAATAAACGAATTAACATTTTGTAAACAAATACCTGATTTGATTTTAACTTATTCCGACGAAACATTTTGAAACATAAATGTACGATATGAATTATCCTTGGTTCTCCAAGCCACGCTAAGGAATGTTGCGCGGTTTTGTCACAATTATAACAGGCTTAAATAATTATATGAAGAACTATTTGAGGAAACCCTTGTATTGAAAACATGAAATAATTTAGAAATTCATTTTGTCAAAAACGGAATATATAATGAAATCATTCAATCAATAACAGTATATGTGAAAAAATTAGCGTATAATTATTTCAAAAGACATGCACGACGACTTAGATAGGCATCTACTACAAATTGCTCAACCAAATTTGGCTATTACTCTATGTCAATTCATGCCCAATCCAGTGATCAAAATGTTCATCAGAAAGTGCAGCAGTTCAATCATATTGAAACACGATGATCACTGAGACTGGTCAAAAAATGACTCGGACCAGGTTTGATCGAGCAACCTGAATTTAACATTTCCAAAATAAATTCAAAACTCAATATATCAGCAAAGGCGTGTAATGTACTGCAAGATACGATAAAAAATCATTTAGAAATAATTATTCGTCATAAAATCTAACAACAAATACATTTACTTCATGTTTACCTGATGTATTTCCTAAAATAGTTTTTACTACTCTAATTTCGAAAAAAAAAGAAAAGTTCCTTAGAATGACTTATGCGAACAAACTCGTACACACTTTGTGTTCAAGTATAAAATATGTTTCACAAATTACATATGTTAACATATATCGAACGATTTAAATTAAAACCTACTTTGAAACGGTTTATTTTATCTATTTGAACGACTCCTGATCAAGCCTCGAAATAACAACGCATCTCGAATACCACAACCTATTTCTTTGCTTCTGCTGAAAATTTCTAACGAGGACATATGTGTAAGTAATAGTTAAAGATTCTCAAAGAACACCAATCACAGCTTTTCACAAATGTGGTCTAATTCGTTAATTTGCCAATTTTTAACAACAATGAAACATTCGATGATTGCTTATATAACTAACTACCTACTAAAAGTAACCCAAAGAATAGGGAGAAATAAGTGAAGTAAATGAATTAACATTTTGCAAGCAAATACCTCAAATTTGATTTCAACTCATTCCAACAAAACATGTTGAAATATAACAAACATGTACGATATGAATTATCTTTAGTTCTACGAGCCATGCTAAGGAATGTTGCGCGGTTTGTCATAATTATAACAGACTTAAATAATTATATGAAAAACTATTTGAGGAAACACTAGTATTGAAAACATGAAATAATTTAGAAATTCATTTTGTCAAAAACAGAATATGTAATGAAATCGTTCAATCAATAACAGTATATCCGAAAAAATCAGCGTATAATTATTTCAAAAGACATCCATTACGACTTAGATAATCATCTACTACAAATTGCACAACCAAATCCGGCTATCACTCTATGTCAATTCATGCCCAATCCAGTGATCAAACGTGTTCATCAGAAAGTGCAGCAGTTCAATCATATTGAAACAAATGATCACTGAGACTGGTCAAGAAATGACTGGGACCAGGTTTGATCGAGCAACCTGAATTTAACATTTCCAAAATAAATTCAAAAGTCAATATGTCAGCAAAGGCATGTAATGTACTGCAAGATACGATAAAAAATCATTTAGAAATAATTATTCGTCATAAAATCTAACAGCAGATACATTTATTTCATGTTTACCTGATGTATTCCCTAAAATAGTTTCTGCTACACTAATTTTGAAAAACACGAAAAGTTCCTTAGAATGACTTATGCAAACAAACTCAGACAGACTTTATGTTCAAACATAAAATATTTTTTACAAATTACATATTTTAACATATATTGAACAATTTAAATTAAAACCTACTTTGAAACGGTTTATTTTATCTATTTGAACGACTCCTGATCAAGCCTCGAAATAACAACAAATCTCGAATACCACAACCTCTTCCTTTGCTTCTGCTGATAATTTCTAACGAGGACATGTATATAAGTAATACTTAAAGATTCTCAAAGAACATCAATCACAGCGTTTTTCAAATGTAGTCTAATTCGTTAATTTGCAAATTTTTAACAGTAATGAAACATTTGATGTTTACTTACATAACTAACTACCTACTGAAAGTAATCCAAAGAATAGGAAAAAATAAGTGAAATAAACGAATTAACATTTTGTAAACAAATACCTGATTTGATTTTAACTTATTCCGACGAAACATTTTGAAACATAAATGTACGATATGAATTATCCTTGGTTCTCCAAGCCACGCTAAGGAATGTTGCGCGGTTTTGTCACAATTATAACAGGCTTAAATAATTATATGAAGAACTATTTGAGGAAACCCTTGTATTGAAAACATGAAATAATTTAGAAATTCATTTTGTCAAAAACGGAATATATAATGAAATCATTCAATCAATAACAGTATATGTGAAAAAATTAGCGTATAATTATTTCAAAAGACATGCACGACGACTTAGATAGGCATCTACTACAAATTGCTCAACCAAATTTGGCTATTACTCTATGTCAATTCATGCCCAATCCAGTGATCAAAATGTTCATCAGAAAGTGCAGCAGTTCAATCATATTGAAACACGATGATCACTGAGACTGGTCAAAAAATGACTGGGACCAGGTTTGATCGAGCAATCTGAATTTAACATTTCCAAAATAAATTCAAAAGTCAATACGTTAGCAAAGGCATGTAATGTACTGCAAGATACGATAAAAAATCATTTAGAAATAATTATTCGTCATGAAATCTAACAACAAATACATTTACTTCATGTTTACCTGATGTATCTCCTAAAATAGTTTTTACTACTCTAATTTCGAAAAAAAAAGAAAAATTCCTTAGAATGACTTATGCGAACAAACTCGTATACACTTTGTGTTCAAGTATAAAATATTTTTTATAAATTACATATGTTAACGTATATCGAGCAATTTAAATTAAAACCTACTTTGAAACGATTTATTTTATTTATTTGAACGACTCCTGATCAAGCCTAGAAATAACAATGCATCTCGGATACCACAACCTATTTCTTTGCTTCTGCTGATAATTTCTAACGAGGACATGTATATAAGTAATACTTAAAGATTCTCAAAGAACATCAATCACAGCGTTTTTCAAATGTAGTCTAATTCGTTAATTTGCAAATTTTTAACAGTAATGAAACATTTGATGTTTACTTACATAACTAACTACCTACTGAAAGTAATCCAAAGAATAGGAAAAAATAAGTGAAATAAACGAATTAACATTTTGTAAACAAATACCTGATTTGATTTTAACTTATTCCGACGAAACATTTTGAAACATAAATGTACGATATGAATTATCCTTGGTTCTCCAAGCCACGCTAAGGAATGTTGCGCGGTTTTGTCACAATTATAACAGGCTTAAATAATTATATGAAGAACTATTTGAGGAAACCCTTGTATTGAAAACATGAAATAATTTAGAAATTCATTTTGTCAAAAACGGAATATATAATGAAATCATTCAATCAATAACAGTATATGTGAAAAAATTAGCGTATAATTATTTCAAAAGACATGCACGACGACTTAGATAGGCATCTACTACAAATTGCTCAACCAAATTTGGCTATTACTCTATGTCAATTCATGCCCAATCCAGTGATCAAAATGTTCATCAGAAAGTGCAGCAGTTCAATCATATTGAAACACGATGATCACTGAGACTGGTCAAAAAATGACTCGGACCAGGTTTGATCGAGCAACCTGAATTTAACATTTCCAAAATAAATTCAAAACTCAATATATCAGCAAAGGCGTGTAATGTACTGCAAGATACGATAAAAAATCATTTAGAAATAATTATTCGTCATAAAATCTAACAACAAATACATTTACTTCATGTTTACCTGATGTATTTCCTAAAATAGTTTTTACTACTCTAATTTCGAAAAAAAAAGAAAAGTTCCTTAGAATGACTTATGCGAACAAACTCGTACACACTTTGTGTTCAAGTATAAAATATGTTTCACAAATTACATATGTTAACATATATCGAACGATTTAAATTAAAACCTACTTTGAAACGGTTTATTTTATCTATTTGAACGACTCCTGATCAAGCCTCGAAATAACAACGCATCTCGAATACCACAACCTATTTCTTTGCTTCTGCTGAAAATTTCTAACGAGGACATATGTGTAAGTAATAGTTAAAGATTCTCAAAGAACACCAATCACAGCTTTTCACAAATGTGGTCTAATTCGTTAATTTGCCAATTTTTAACAACAATGAAACATTCGATGATTGCTTATATAACTAACTACCTACTAAAAGTAACCCAAAGAATAGGGAGAAATAAGTGAAGTAAATGAATTAACATTTTGCAAGCAAATACCTCAAATTTGATTTCAACTCATTCCAACAAAACATGTTGAAATATAACAAACATGTACGATATGAATTATCTTTAGTTCTACGAGCCATGCTAAGGAATGTTGCGCGGTTTGTCATAATTATAACAGACTTAAATAATTATATGAAAAACTATTTGAGGAAACACTAGTATTGAAAACATGAAATAATTTAGAAATTCATTTTGTCAAAAACAGAATATGTAATGAAATCGTTCAATCAATAACAGTATATCCGAAAAAATCAGCGTATAATTATTTCAAAAGACATCCATTACGACTTAGATAATCATCTACTACAAATTGCACAACCAAATCCGGCTATCACTCTATGTCAATTCATGCCCAATCCAGTGATCAAACGTGTTCATCAGAAAGTGCAGCAGTTCAATCATATTGAAACAAATGATCACTGAGACTGGTCAAGAAATGACTGGGACCAGGTTTGATCGAGCAACCTGAATTTAACATTTCCAAAATAAATTCAAAAGTCAATACGTTAGCAAAGACGTGTAATGTACTGTAAGATACAGTAAAAAATCATTTAGAAATAATTATTCGTCATGAAATCTAACAATAAATACTTTTATTTCATGTTTGCCTGATGTGTTTCTTAAAATAGTTTCTGCTACTTTAATTTAAAAAAAAAAACGAAAAGTTCCTTAGAATGACTTATACGAACAAACTCAGACACACTTTGTGTTCAGGCATACAATATTTTTTACAAATTACATATGTTAACATATATCGAAGAATTTAAATTAAAACCTACTTTGAAACATATTATTTTATTTATTTGAACGACTCCTGATCAAGCCTCAAAATAATAACGCATCTCGACTACCACAACTCATTCCTATGTTTCCGCTGATCGTTGAAAGTTTATAGACATTAATTAACCTCCATAGGTGACCAAATTCTCTGCACTTCTTTCTAACGAGGACATGTATATAAATAAAACTTAAAGCTTCTCGAAGAACTAACCTTGATATATAATAAAGTTCATTACACATTGCCTAATATTACTTACATGATTTTATATACGCACTTTAGTTATGACTTACAGCAACTCATACATGAACCAATCGTGTAACTATAATTATTGCAAAAGAAACTACAGTTCTATGATTATATATACGTTGAAACAAGTTTGAATGAATTCAACACAACAATAAGTTACATAGATAGATATCCAATCGATTACTCGAACAAAATGGAAGTGAAATGAAATTATATGTTGTATTTGTTAAATGAAGGTGGCCAAAGAATTGGGTAAAACATAAGTGAAATAAACGAATTAACATTTTGCAAGCAAATACCTCGGGTTTGATTTCAACTCAATCCAACGAAACATGTTGAAACATAACGAACATGTATGATATGAATAACTATTGGTTCCACGAAACACGCTAAAGAATATTGCGTGGTTTATCACAATTATAACAGGCTTGAATAACTATATAAAAAATTGTTTGAGGAAACACTAATATTGAAAACATGAAATATTTCAGACTTTCATTTTGTCAAGCACAAAATATGAAATTAAATCATTTAACCAACAACGGCATATTTCAACAAATCAGCGTATCATTATTTCAAAAGATATGCACGACAGCTTAGATAGGCATCTACTACAAATTGCACAACCAAATCCGGCTATCACTCTATGTCAATTCATGCCCAATCCAGTGATCAAACGTGTTCATCAGAAAGTGCAGCAGTTCAATCATAATGAAACAAATGATCACTGAGACTGGTCAAGAAATGACTCGGGCCAGGTTTGATCTAGCAATCTGAATTTAACATCTTCAAAACAAATTCTCAAGTGAATGTGTTAATCAAGGCATGTTTTATACGGCAAAATAATATAGAAAATCATTTAGAAATAATTATTCGTCATGAAATCCAGCTAATACATTTACTTCATATTTTCTCAAAGTGTTTCCTAAAACAGCTTCTACTACTACAATTTTCGAAAAAAAAAAGAAAAAGTTCATTAAGTGACTAATGCGAACAAACTTGGACACGCTTTGGGTTCAAACATAAAGCATGTGGAATAAATTACATGTGTTGACATATATCGAATAATTAAAATTAAAATATACTTTGAAACGGGTTATTTTATTTATTTGAACGACTCCTGATCAATGCTCAAAATAATAACAACGCGTCTAAACTACCGCAATCCACTCATTCCTTTAATTTCGCTGATCATTGATTCATTTCCTTAAGTAAAATTCTATGCATTTCTTTCTAACAAGAGACATGTATAGAAGTAAAATTTAAATATTCTCGAAGAACACCAATCACAGCTTTTTTCAAATGCAGTTCAATTCGTTCGTTTACAAATGCTGAGCAGTAATAAATCATACAATGATTACAATATTCCAAAATAAGCTGCAATTCTATCATTTTATATACTTGTAAACAAATTTGAATTAACACAACACGACGAGTTACTTTGATAATTATTCAATTGGTTACTCGAACAAAACAAAGGTAAAATGAAATTATATGCTGCAACCGTTAAATCAAGGTGCCCAAAAAATTGGGAGAAATAAGTGAAATAAATGAATTCACACTTTACAAGCAAATAACTCGAGTTTGATTTTAACTCATTTCAACGAAACATGTTGAAGCATAACGAACATGTATGGCATGAATTACCCTTGGATCCACAAGCCACGCCAAGAAACGTTGCGCGGTCTGTCACAATTATAACAGGCTTGGACATTTAAATGAGAAACTATTTGAGAGAACACTCGCATTGAAGACACGAAATAAATCAGAGAAGGTTACTTCCTTCGGAACAAAAAAATGGGATTAACTAATTCAAGCAACAACGGCTTGTTCAAGCAAATCAACGTATAATTACTTCAAAAGGCATGCACTACTGCTTGAGTAACCACAAGTATCGAATCGCCCAGCCAGAGCTGGATACGGGGTCAAGAAATGACCGCAGTCCAGGTCTGCTCGAGGAACCCGGTGTTACATTCCCGAGTGATTTCTCAAGTCAACATATTAGCCATGTACGACTAAGCAATGGAAAGCCATCTTGAAATAATTATCCGCCATGGTATCTAACAGCTAATTCATTTACTTCATGTTTTCGCGATATGTTCCCTGAGACAGCTTCTGCTACTCCAACTGCGACAGAAACGCAAGGCTCCCCAGAATGGCTCGTGAAAAGAGCAGCGCTCTATATCCAAGAGTAAAACATAGAGTACATGCTTTACATTTTACTAAGTTTCAAATAATTTAAATTAATACAAGATTTTGTGACAGTTTATTTCATATATTTCGTTCACCTCTTCGCTAGACTCAAAAATAATAAATAAACGGATGGAATCGCATTTGGAAAAAAAACTCAAATTAGTGTTCGTCAAAAATTATATACTTTTTCATATTTATACCTCTTCACAAGGGAAGGGAACATCAGCATTAAACAAGATGAAGTAACACTACGAATTTACTGTGCACTGCGAAAATGAAGGAATGAATGGATAAGGGAACCGAGATGGATTGTGAATATTTAGTACGAATGAATTATATAATAAGTACTTTTTTTACTGCGATTCGCATATATATAATCCTAAGTGGCAATAATGATAAATACCGATGGAATTGATCTTATTGGACAATAAAGTGTTAAATTCTAATTCTGTATAATTGACGTGTTTTTATCGACTGTTCATTAGATATAATCATTGAATAAGGTAATGTAAACTCACTCACCGACCCGAAGAATAATCTGCATCACAATTTGTGACACCTGTAATTGTAAGATGCTCCAATTATTAAAAGTAATAAGATTGTTGCAATTGATGTGTACTTTCATTTTGTTCAATAAATAATCAAATCATTGAATAATACAGTACCTTGCAGAAGCAGATGCGCACCCCACGAAGGCGAAGCGTTGATTTCCTTGAAAGCGTTGATTGACTCCTAGATTAATCCACCTACAATAATAATTTATAGACATTAACATTGAAAATTCATTGGAATACAGATATATAAGCTGAGAAAAAGTAACGGTAACAATCGTGTCAGAAATAACTATTGTAAAATATTAAAATAGTCACATATTACAGATATTGTAATTAAAATTAAATTAAACTGTAAGCAAAGGAAAAACACTTCTTGGCATAAATAAAAGTGTACAATTAATTGAAAGACGTACCAAAACCATTCAATTCCCATAACTCATTACAATTATTTCATACTGATTAATATATGCATTATATAAATTCTAAATTTATAAAGTTTATTGTAACATTATCCAAGGTTTATTCATAATACTACTGCTAAGTATAACATTTTATTTCTAATGGTAACAAACAGCAAACAAATATATGATAGAAACAATTCTAGATTAAAATAAAACATAAAATATTGTATTTACAATTGCTCAGACTTTTCAACGCATAATACATGTTATCAATAATTTTTCAATAATCTTCAATCAATTACCGTTCTTCAAGTTAGATATCTTGTATCTGAAGTTCTTCCAGGAAGTACGCAGTTTGCATCGCAGCATTTCTCGTATACAGTTGCTGAAATGCTTTGATTTCTAAAAAATACAAAATTAATTTTATTAATATTTTCTTGTTCTTTTCGGTTAATTTAATCGTTAAAGAATAGGATGTATACAATACCTTTCATACGTACACTGGACAGCTGCGATTTCTATTGTGCTCATACATGGATACATCGGTCATTATTTCCAAATATTAAGTGTTGGGCAACATTCGAATATCTACTAGAAAAAATATAAACGTTAATATTTGTGTTAAGGATAGAAAGAATTGTATAGGAATATATCATCTGAGCTATTACTATTGTTACTGTTATGATTAATATGTGACAGACTACTTTTAAAGTTAACATAACATTATTGCTTATCATACAACTGTCAATAACATATAAGAGATACTTTCTTATATATTTTGAGAATGTTACCGTAGTATATTGTACATAGTAAATTTGTAAAAATAGGTGAATATTTACTTTTTATTGTATTTGCGATTTCGCATTTCTTCTCATTTTCAATTGTTGTTCTCCATGTGTTGTAGGTAATTGATCTGAAAAGATTCACACAAAAAAATAAACATAAATGCCTTGTAATGTCGTCAATTTGTATACAAGTAGAGAAAATTTTCCATAGACCTAGGTGTTTCTTTTCCCTGACTTTCACAAGTTTACAAAATGAATCTTAAAAGCTTTTAAAATACAAACATGACATCGGTAAAGCTAATACATGAAAAATTATTCATCTCTATTCTTAATAAAACTGAACCCATTTAACTTTCCTACCGACATAGGTAGAAGTCGATTACCTTTTGAGTTTACAAAGCGACCTTATTACTCAGCGCGGAATGGAAAACGTGCATTCACAGGCAAAGTAGCCTCACGAGAAATAATCGGTAATACCCGTCGGTTAAAGACGGCAAAGTGCTGAATAAGGGGTTGGTTGGTGAACTCAAAAGGATCTATTCCCGAAGCCAACAGAGGACTTGAAATATACGTATATCTGTGCCGTTCTTCGCGATATAAAAGACTGTAAAACCCTTCATTCTTTCGCTGGCTGCTCCCTTTCCTCCTCCTGCACCGCGAATGACTGATCTTTTGCCCAAAGCGTCGATGCTGCGCCGTAATTAACGATTACAAAGTATTTGGTAGAGATGATTATCAGACTGTGCCGGATCCAGCGACGTTCTCACTCCATAACATCCGGCACTTTGATGTTCCGACCGTCTCTTGTTTTCTGCTCCATTGTACCGACTCTTACAACCACACGTCGAGGTGGTACACGGCATTTCCATATCGGTGTGCACACGGAGTGTATACACACAGGCGAAATCCTCGACGGAGCCACACAGCAGAGACCCCAGCATCAAAAACCCACGTCGATGAAGCGCGGAATTGCGGGCTCCATTCTACGGCATTGTTGGCAGTACGACGTTTTAATTGGCGAACCCCGATGAAGCACTCTTCCACGTCGAAAATGAACTATCACCGTGATACGCACGTTTTCACCGACGATAAAGATATATTCCACGTAGTTAACCCTCCCGGTGCCCGTTTACGGTCGACGATGCACTCGAGGGTTATCCAATATCTTCCGTGGAATTACGTGCACTCCAACATTTAACAGAACAAGATTGCTCGAGTAGTATCGTGACGCTTAATATACACTCGGCTAGTGCTTTTAAGCGTTACGATAAGTTTTTGGTCACGTTGCTAATACCAAAACTCTCGGCCGTATGACAGGATATAAATTATATACCGGACGTTCTTCAATTCCTCTTTTCCCTATCACTTTTCTCAACTCTGCCTACAACCTTCGCATAACTATCATTTATCATACGAAAAATAAATAGCGTTCGACGCGTTACATGTATCTACATATTTAAACATAAAATTGAAGACCACATGGGAAGGATTTAAAAATTCTATCTTTTCTAAACTTTTGCTTTTTGATGTTATATGTTTACTAAGCAGAAGCATTTTACATGTTAGGGTTAAAAATACAAGTGTTGAAATCTTTCATTTTAAAGAAAGGATAAAAAAA
Organism: Tetrapedia diversipes; assembly: GCA_033822845.1. Classification (NCBI taxonomy): domain Eukaryota; kingdom Metazoa; phylum Arthropoda; class Insecta; order Hymenoptera; family Apidae; genus Tetrapedia; species Tetrapedia diversipes. The sequence continues at coordinate 30,197 of JAOPTO010001167.1, forward strand.
AATACTTTAACAAGTGTATCAGGACAGAAACAAAAGTATAATTTATATATAGAAAAATGTTGAAAATAAAGTGAAAAGAAAAACATGAATAAAGTAATTATCGACACAGAGAAATTATAATTAACGAGCTTCTTAATTAAAAGAAAAACTAAAAATAATTGCTGTAATAAACATTAAATTTGATTAAACTTTTATCAGAATGGGAAAAACGCAAATTTAATTTAAAAATCAAATAATAAAGCAGTTATCAACTTAAAAATCTTGTATTGAAACATTTTGAACTTTAAAATTTTCCTTTAAAATTTTAAAAATGTGACTTGTGAAATTCTTCCTCCATAGTCTTCAATTACAATCGCATTTTCTATTATGCATCTTCGTTTAAAGACAAAGCATGTAAAGGGTATAAAGGATTTAAAGGATATATAAAGGATATATAAAGGATTTAATACATAATATAATTGAGCGTCACAGTAAACGTTAAACGCATAAACGCAATGAGAATGGCGTAAGGTCGTTAAACAGACGCAATGAAATTTAATTATCAAATTTTACGATTATTTGGGGCGCGACCAGGTTGAACATATTTGCCATAGGGCTAACCAAGGGGGCGCAGAAAAGCTGCAGCATTGTTCTCAAACGCAAAAAAAAAACAAATTAAAATTTGCTTGTAACACATAAAAACGTATAATAAAACTATAAAACCTGTCTAACAATATTTCCTAATTGACTGAAGTATTCGTAACAAAAGATAGTACAATAAATCTACAATGTTCTACAGCAATTTTTTTTTTTCTTAATTTCATCCTTTTCTTTCCAAATAAATTAATTAAAATGACAGACTCAACGTTAGCTGTGAGGCCGCGGGCGAATTTAATTGGTAAAACTAAACCGTGAGTAGCGTTAAGTGCAACGATTAAATAAGCTGACCGTTTGTTCGAGCGTAATCGTTTTTATCATCCTACCCTAACTACGCACGCTTTTATGCTGCACGTTAAAATCCAAGTCGAACTCGTAGGTCCCCCCCCCCCCCGGGTAGCCACACAGGCTTTGTTTCCGATGCTGCACGTGAATCAACGTTCAAAATGTTCCACATAAACCAAGGGCTTAATAAAGTGAGGAATTCAGACTATTCGGTTCGTAGTCGACATTCCGTATTGGACGGCTGACCGTTTACAACCTTTCGACGAACCTATAGGACTCTCGTTCGGTGACAGCGACAGTGGAAACGGCATTACAGACAGACTGAACCGGTGATAAGGGGGCGAAGGGGTGAACGGTTTAACGAAATGAAAAAACAGTGCCCTTAACGTACGCTTTAACGATAGGTCAGAAACAACGAGAACCTACTAGGTCTCTTTCAGCGATAAAGCAGGCCCCCAGCTTTATTGACCGGAAGAGCTTGACTGTGCTGAACGATTTGGACAGTTGGACGTTCGACCGACGAATTTCCGGTTTATAAGCGAGCCCGCGAGTCGTAACGCCACGCCATTAACGATTAACGATTCATTTAGGAACGTTTAGTACGACAAACGAGGGTTCCGAACGTTATGCCGACAGGCATCTCTTACTTGCTACGATAAGGGAAACCTTCCTTCGTAATAACGAGTTTGAATATGCGTTTATAGTGTGCTGTGAATTGCAAGATGTGCTCGAAAAAAATATTAAACTTTTTCAAAAAACACATGCAGGAAAGTGAAAGGGAAAATGTTTTATTTCACGTAGCTAATCAATACACTAATAAGAATATGTATATTTAAAATAACCTAAAACTTTTAATATTAAACTTTAAATTGAAGATTTCAAAAAAATATAAATTTAAACAATTTCTGATTTATCGTGTTTAAATTAAAGATTCTGTTTCTCGAGTTCAAATTAAGATTTCCAAACTGTTTAATTTGAATTAACATTCAGTAGGTTTAACTTCGAAAGGAAATTTATAAATTACGAAGTATACGTTAAAATTTGAAATCTTTTAATTTAAATTAAAACCCTAAATTTTTATTTTTCTATTTAAATTTAAATTTAAAATTTTATTTTATTTATTATTTGTTATGTTTACTCGAACAATGCTATATAAAAAAACACCTGTACCTAATACATAATTAAATTTAATTAAGTTTTCATAGGACTAAATAATATTTTACTGCTGCTACATTAGTACTGCTGTGCTAATAAAAACTCTAATGCGCGTCAAAAGTGAGGCTGGTATGTATAAAAACACGCAAAAGAGGGCAACGAAAAGTGTGTTTTCATAGACGGACAAGTTCCGAGAATCGAATCGTGTATGACCGTGTGACAAAGCAAGTAAAGCAGCATAGAATAAGAACAGCCACCTGCTTGACACTACTACTAAACCAGCCACCTCACATACAACAAGCAGATCGAACACAATTAAAAGACTAGACGAATTCGCATTGTAAAGGTTCTCGGAAATCACAGGCACGCGCAAGGTATCATATTACGCGCCGAAGCTCGGAGCCTACCGAAATTTTTTTTCGGCTAAAAATAGCACTGGACGACTTACCATCTACATTTTACTTTTAAGAAGTAACAAAAAGAAGCATTAGAAATATATTACACAAAAATATGCTTAGAAATAAAAGTTCATTTTTATACATTGTCCAATATTAAATCTGAATTCTAAATCAGTTTAATAATTAATAAAATTCATGAATATAAATTATAATAAAATATAAAAGCAATCATATTATTCCAAGTCCATTTTCTACATTTTCGAGGAACGATAAGAACCCACAGAACATTCCAAAGACGATATACGAACATTCTTACCGGACAACTAAAATTGTTTGCTGGTAGTTCAAATCTCGTGCATTTAGTATTTCGTTATTTTTTCACGATTTACGAATACCGATACATACAAATATTTAATGCAAACGAATCATATCACCAGACGTGTATGGTGAAGCTCTTAAAATGTAAAAGCAGTGCTCATCCAGCTAACGAACCTGTTCCCTCCGCGCTTTAATACACGTAGGACATATATACATTTATATGAACGCATTATCGTGACTAGGGCCGTTCACGGTTCCTCTTAACACCTATCGTAGTTGACATATTCTTGCTCTTAAAACGACTGTAAGTAGTTTGCCTAAGTACACGTTCGCAACCGGATATAAATGTTATAAGATATCACCGTTGTAACGCTAGATTTTTTTACCTTCTACGTCTTATGCTTTTACATACACTTATATACTTTTACACGTTTTTACTTTATATTTTTGAATTTTATGTATCTTTTTTTTGAAAGCTATGAGGAGTATTCCAATCAAATTTTAATAACATGTCTTTTTTATGAATATGTACACCAATTGACATGTTTTGCTGTATTTAATTTTTTTTCATCTATTTGTAATTGCAAATAATATTTTGACATTCTAATAAACATAAGAAATTTCAAAAAGCATGTAATTAAAATTCCATTTCAATACTACGTATATTTTTTGTAAAAAAAATTAAATCAAATTAGAAAGGGAACCAATTTGAGTAAAACAAAAAACGGTTCAGAAAAAGTTCATTAAAAGCGAATCTCAAATACATTATACTACTATTTCTATAAAAAAAAAACGCATAACGTTGAGTGCTTGATTATTCATCACCGAACAGGAAATCAATTACCGTTTGAACAATCTATCTACAAGCGCCGACAATGACACACGAAGAGAAAAGCTCTTTCTGCGGCAGTTTGCAGTCTACTCTATGTCCGCGTACTTTATTTGTCTCTGCTCCCTGGCGAGCGAGGGAGGAGAATAACCCAGCCATAAATATCCCGTAGGGTAATTAACCCTTTGAAGACTTTGAAGCTTTGCGATTTTAATAATCTTAAAAGACAGCGGGTCTCGTGATTAGTGTTCCTGTCGGCGAATGCAATCGACAGTACTTGCCTGTGCGGTACAACGTATTCTGCTGACAAGACACGATGCGCAGTACGATGTACGCGCACATCCGAGAAGTTTCGCTTCTTTTGAAATTGTATGTTACAAAGAAGACAGAAATACACAGACGAAATAAAAAATTAAAATGAACGCATGAGAAATCCTTTTATTATTTTCAAAAAATATTCTAAACTTCTAATTTGAAAATTTGAAAATTTTTAAATATATGAATATACGAAGCACGTATGCAATACATGAAAAATGTATTAAAATAAAGAAATATATAAAAAATCCAATATACATAATCCAAAAAAACAAAAACTTTTAATAACTCTTAACTTTTATTCCTTTGTTCTTCAAATTATTTATTTATATTCTATATTTATTATCTTCTTACTATATTTAATATATTATATTTAATAATAAATGATCTGTGTATTTATGTAAAACGGAAAAATTAACGCATATGAATTTGAAAATCCTACCTTAGACGTAGAAAACAGCATCCAATACTGCTACCACAGCAATGAAGACGCTTAAAAATGATGAAAATGGCGGTGATTCCAGTTAACGAAGTTTTGTGCCCCATCATGCCTCAACGAAGAGATATTCGGTTTCGGAGTATTCGTATAAGAGCTCCATCGTAGAATGTTGTAGTGGCAAACTTGAAACAATCCTTACTACCTGGTAACATACGTAAATTATTTTAAAAAAGCTATCTTTTTCTTTATAATCATCTATAAAATCAAAGAGTTGCATACATACTTCGTTATAGCACACCGCGATAGTTTCTAGAAAATGGAGCGTCACTGTCCTCAAAACCGACGCTTTGTCTATTATTTGGTTCTGCAACATAAAAAACCATTTAAATAACGTTAATTCAAGACTTTAAACATTTAAGAACAAGAAGAAAAACTTAAATAATTATTGAAATAATTACTTTCATTATTTTAAACGATTTTCAAATTCAGATGAATCGCGTCTACCTCTTACTACTTTCTTTCTTACGACCTTTCTTCTCCGAGAGCAACGCCGAAAGTGCAACAATTTCGCGTAATGTTACCAAGTTTTAGGGATAATGAGCAATGTGATTGGTCCATTAATCTCCGCGCGACAATAGCGAACCAATCAGAGATTAATCCTCATCAAAGTCCTATTAATCTATTATAAATAATTAATTATTAAATATATTTAATGCGTGGCATGAACAACAATGTCATAAATATATTAAAAGAATATTTACAAACATAGTTTTTTAATATTTTGCATATATTTCATAAAATCTTAATCTCATATAAACAATTAAGTACTAAATATATTTAAGGCGTGGTATAAATAACTGGTATGAATATATTAAAAGAGTATTTAACAACACAGTTTTATAATCATTTCATATGTATTTTATTTATTTTATTACTATAATGATCATCTATTCTTTCCATCTTTGTCTTACACAGGAAGTCACTTAACATAGTTGATATAAACTAGTCATAATAGAGATCGAGCTTTTGATCGATTGTTGCGCCACCCATATTGTTTACCTATTCGCGTTTTCGAATATCAGACAATAATGTGAAAAAGTTAAGTGTACTGTGTCAAATGTCGATCTCAAAACAAGTGCTTTTTATTAATTATCGTTAAAAATGTGACTGTGAATAAGAATTGCTTACAAAGTGTAATATCATAAAACCTCGGGATAAATACAAATCATACAATAAAATACTGTTCCTTTCGTACGATAATCCAATAGATCGAACACGGTTATGTTCCATTGATTCCAATCTCAGAACATGCAAACAAAAGTTTTCAACACTATTAAGAGCATAGAGTTTTAGATTTATATTTTTCCATTTGTTTGCGTTTCTTTTTTATCTGATAATTTCTTTTTTATAAGCTAACCTGTCAATTATCATTTCATAGAACATTGTGTACAGTGACTACAACGTGAATTTTATTTCTGTAAGTAACACAAATCTTTGTTTTCAAAGATATTTATTATAAATTTGATCAATGCATTTTAACAATGAACACAATTTTCTCCCGTTTTTTAAGTTATAAACTTGGTAAAGTTGTCGACCGCGCGATCTATTTTATCGATCTATTTATGTACAATTCAGGTCATTTTTGTACGGCTCTAATTAATCTTTTTACGAATTCATTTTTATACTAGTTACTTTCAATCTTTATGACACACGAACTGTTATTAAATTTTGCTTAAATAGTTCACTTTTCAATGTCAGCTATTTTTGTTTTAGTAAATTCAAAATATCGATATAACGAGCTAAACACTTTCAATTGTTTTAAAGAGAATACAGTTTGTCGTATTTTAATTTAAATCTAAAACAACAGCAATCCATTCAGCTATTTCATTTTACATTTTAAAACATATTCGTTTACAAACGAACACGCATATTTCAAGCGATCGTTCTCGTACTTTATTATTGCTCAGACGTTTCAGATCTGAATAACTTAGCATTATCGAATATTGGGCTATAAAATTGAGCATGTCATTCAAATATTTAATTTCTAAAACTATCAATCGAAACGTATATTAATAATTGAATTTGCGAAACCAATTATCGTACGAAAGGAACAGATCGTATATGTAAATTCACGAGCAATTACGTTCGAATTGAAACGAAAAGTTTCAACCACTTAAAATATCGAGTATTCTTTCAAGAAGTTTTTAAAGTGACAGTGAATGATTACTTTAATGGCACAGTAAAATGTACCTGAACGACGAGATAGGTGCAGACTGGTACAACATCGATAACACGCGATTGCAGCATTAACCAAGACATTAACCTTACTTTATATAAATACGAGCTGTTACTAAAAAGGTAGGTCATTTTTGGAGGATCAATTTTATACATCAAAACAATAAAAACAAAAATTAATATACTTATTCATTTCTAGGACGAGGCTTATTTTTCAAGCTATAAACAATTCAAATTTTGTAGCGTCAGTCGGTAAGAGGGACTCGGAAACAAAAAATTTTTAAGATGATATATATTCGCATCATTCCAGACATGTAAGTATATGAATATATTAGATTATAATTCAAATTTCAACATAACGCAAATCATGTTGCTATACATATATTATTATTAAAAGACAAAATTTTCAGTACATTTTATTGTGCAAACTGATATCCGTGTATAATTTATTATTCAATAGCGGCTCACCTCGCACATGAACTGACGACGAGATCGTATATTTCTTCGAGAAACAAATGAACGGCACATTCAAGATATCTACCCATTAAAATCCACAACGACAAATCAAAACTCTTCCTGGAAGTTTTGGATAGGGAGGATGAACTTTCCGTCCCATAAGTTGATCAATTAAAATAATTTAAGGTATGTAAAAACGCGTACGTATTTGATAAATGTCGATTAGAAATACAAATAAAGACCGATCACGTTTGTCCACAAAATTAGATCGCGAATTAGTTCGTCCACAAAGTTAACTTTTTTTATTTTGTCTACAGGTAAGAACATATTTTATCACAAAATTTCAACGTAAAAAACAGGCAATATACAACATATTTAAAAATAATATGATAATGAAATTAAGAAAATTTGATCTACTACAAAAACAGAAAAAAATGAATGGAAAATGAAAAGGTATCAAAAACTTAAGAAAAATAAAATCTTAAGAATTACCGCAAAAATAGAATCACCTGCAGGTCATCTAGGTACCATAGACTTGACCAGACTTATAAATTAGTTGATTTAATTTCGTTGACTCCTTGGTCTTAAACTTTTGTTGTACTGTATAAGTATTTTGCCTGCCTATTTTACGAAAAATTAAATTGCTTATAATTTGAAAAACATGCCTCACTGGACATTTGTATATATGTCCATAACTATGAAAGTGGTCTAAGTCAAAATTTAAAAAAATGAGTTTATCAGTTATTTTACACTACATTATTTTAAACTAAATTAATTCAATGTAATTTTTATGATATCGTCAAAAATGAACCATTAAATAGTGGTTGTAATTTTAACATTATATGGAAATCATTTAGTGTTAATTATGAAAGTGGTCTAAGTCAATACAAAGTTTAAAAATAACATTTTCATATGAAATTCACACAAAATTTCAGATTCATAGTAAACTTCCATTAATTAAGACTAACAAAATTATAAATTAAAATGTTGCATAATATAAAAATATTTTTTAATTTATCCGAATGCAATTCATTAAATATCTCAAAACACTTAGACCACTTTCATAATTATGAGCACATATGTGAACTTTTTTCATTATTTTAATGCGTAGAATCAGCTTTTCAAAAATGGTCTTTTTTTTAAATTAATGTTCTGTATATCAATAACTGACTAGAAGGATATACCTATAACTATTACCTATATATAGGGTTATAGGTATATCCTTCTAGTCAATTATTGATATACAGAATGATAATTAAAAAAAAATATAATATATAGCAATATAATATATAATAATTGTCGATACACTAATGTACTGCTATAATAAGGGTGATTTCAACTGAGCTAGGTTGGCCGAGCGGTCTAAGGCGCCAGATTTAAGTTCTGGTTCCCGTATGGGAGCGTGGGTTCGAACCCCACACTTAGCAAATCCTTTTTTAAACTTTTTTTTACAATTAAACCGAATACAGTAACAATTGATTACATTTATCTGAAATTATAATTAATTAGTATATTCAATTGGAAAAGCTATGTATATAATAAGAAAATTGACGTGTTCCATAAATAATTACGTTTCCACTCTTCCCTCGAGTTTCACGTGAAAAAGTGCATCCTCAATGACGAACTCGCGTTTAAATTAAAAGAAAAATGGTTTCGTTAGCAAATCATTAATTAACGGACTAAGGGGCTGATTTGCAATCACAGAATATCTCTCCGCGAGGAGATAAATGATGGTAGCTTTCGTCGAAGTCGGATTCGAAGCGGTTCAACCCTCCTAGCTGATAGCATCGATAATTAAGTCGATTATAAATGATTCGACAAATAGTCATAGACAATTAGACACGCTGAGATAAGGCAGCAAATTATTCCCAGATAATTTTAGCCCCCTTAATTTCGTCACGGAACAGTCTTAGAACAGTGGGTTCGCCTCCACGCATTTGCATACACGGATTACGCAGACTGGTGAAGCGTTTTATCGACGTTTCCATGTTTCACCAACAGTTTCGTTCATGTCCAACGTACCGAGAAGGAAAGAGAGCCGATTAAATCGGATTACCGAGCCGGTGGGACAGCCCTTTTCCCAGAAGACTAGGACTTGACACCGTAAAAGTGTCATGAGACCACCCTATTCTGGGCGAGGAGGGTCCGTGTGCCGGCATCGGGAAGAAAGGAAACACCAAGAGTCGCCCGTTGAAACGCTTGTCACAACAATTTCGCTAAAAAAGAACAACTCCTGCGCTACCGGGGCACAATAAACCCGGGACACTTGTAATTTCATTCCACCGCATCTGTTGTCATTCTCACGTTACCGCGGCGAACATCTCTCGACTTTCCTCGTTGCTTGCACGATCGCAGCGACGGTCGTAAGGGGTGGGGGGGAGGGGACAGGAGGAAGTTGAAGAGCACGAGAGGTGGTCGCGTTGAGAAAGAAAGGGAAAAAAATCAGACACGCGTATTACAAGCAGCCCTTGCGCGAACGTTGCACAATGGAGCAGCCTCGAAGGTTCCCCCGTAGCCAAGGGGTGCCCGTGCCTGTCGATACTGTGGTCGACGCATAAAGGGTCTGTTATGAAAAAAAGGAGAACAGCAGGGGGGAGAGTGGAGGCAGCAGGGTAGGTGTCCGCGAATCGGGGTACTTCGCATTATTTTTTTCTCCCGTTTTGCCTTTCCAACTCGTTTCGACTTACCTTCCTTCTTCCTGCACTGTCGTGTCCTTTTGTAACCACTTCGCGTGCGTTACTTGTATAATTTAACCCTTTGCGCTCGAGAGGTGACTCGTAGTCGTCAAAGATTCTCAAATGTAAATTATTTCATAAGATTCACTTCGAATTTCATTTGGCTTATGTTAAGGAATATACTAAAATTTACATATACGACTATTCAACCCTTTGCAAAATTATCATTTGGTGACTGACAGTCACCTTTCGAGTGCAAAGGGTTAAATTATTGTGGCTGTTGCGTAGAGGAAGGTAAGAAATGGGAAAATGGTGTTTCGTTCGGAACCTACTAATGGACTCATCACAATAAGGCTTACCTAGCAAGTCCATGACTTAGACACAGGGATAGGAAGGGCAGGTAGGAACTCAAATATGTAAAAACCATGGCAAACTCAACCTCTTGCGAAAAAAGTCGTTGATTGATCCCTGGTAGTGTCAAAGGCAGGAAGGTCACCACATTATAGTCAACCAAAACCATCACCTTGAATATCGATATCCCTTATTCTTCGTTTGTGCATTCAAAACTAGAATATTGCTCTATCATCTGGTCACCATATCACAAAAATCACTCTTACACTTTTGAAACTGTTCAACACAAGTTTCTTCGTTTAATGTCTTGGAAATTAGGATTCCTGATGTCCTTCCTTAATCTTGATTATAGAGCTATTTTGTCTAGCCTCAATATGTCAACTCTTGAACATCATCGATGTATATCCGATTTATTATTTGCTCACAAAGTGTTAAATAGTTCAACATCTTTCCCTGATATCTTATCAAATTTTGCTCTCAATGCATCAAAGATTGCCCTAAGACATCGTCCTATTTTACAGGTTAAGAACCATAAAACATTTTATGACCAATTGAATTCACTGAACCGTATACTCTTAACGGTCAACAAATTCAGCGATTTTCCAAAATTTTTCAAATCTTACACCAGCTTTAAGCACACAATGTCCTTACAGTTATATCTAATAATATCTAATTGTACTAGACGATTCGTAACAAACCTAATCTGTATTTTTATGTACCAAAGGTTTCCATATCCGTTAATAACATTATTATTATTATTATTATCGTATATTGTTAACAGTCAACAAATTCAGCAATTTCCCAAATTTTTTCGAATCATACACTAGCTTTAAGCACAATGTCCTTACAGTTGTGTCTAATAATATCTAATTATACTAGACGATTCGTAACAAACCTAATCTGTATTCGTATGTATCAAAGGGTTCCATACCCGTTAATAAAATTATTATTATTATTATCTCGAGGAGCATAAAAAAATTGACGCCAGTGATTCCTCGCTCGTTCGTTTCGATCGGTGTTAGGATAATTCGATTCCGGCACGGTGAAGCGTGAAAGTAAGAGAGCAAGGAATTGAAAACCAAGTTCCGACGAGAGTATCCGAAAAGAGAGAAGACAATCCTGCGTCCCCTGACGACACCGAGAAGGGAAATCGTATTTAGAATGCTTACGCGTTTCAAGCCTGGCGTTCTGTGAAATCGCATCACCCGGATTCGGAATATTAAATTCATCTCTGTCTTCTCAGGCTATCGCCCCGGGTTATCGTCCCCCTAATCGAACCTTAAAAATCTGATTTCCGCACGAACTGATGTTTCATCTCTCAACGATACGCCTGGACAGAAAATACCCGGTAGTGTTTGCAGAAAATTGTTAAAAGTTTTGTATACACGTCTGTCTATATCCGTCAACCGTGTTCGAAAAGCGGCAGAATTGTCCGGCGACAATGAAAACGCTTGTAAATTGTAAATCGAGTGTCAGCGCACCAAAGGCTGCGGCTGGCGGGGACAATTTGGAGGTATCACAAAGATGAGGCACAAAAAATTAATCAAGCTGGGACCATAAATAACGATTCGTGGCGGAGCGAGCGTGCAGGTTCAGACAATGGATGACAAATTGCTCGGGAAAGCAAAACAAACCGTGGACCAGATCGAGCCTGGCTGGCTCGATTCGTTGTTGCCTCCCCCCGCCGTTGTCATCGATACAGCCCAGGACATAATCTGTGCGAGGATGGTCAAGAAAAATGAACTTCTCCTTGGACACATCCACCGAGATCCCTTTGAGCCGCTTCCCACGTTCACGTTCCAACCCTCTGTGTCGCGATAGATGAACTCCTCCCTCCTGGTTTTCCCTCCCTTTTGCCTCCGCGGCAATAATCTTGAGCGTTAGTCGCATGGTTGCATCGTTCTCGGTTGCGCGTCTTAAAGGAGGAGCCTCAGCTTTCGCGAGGCAGCTTGATCTCCGCGCGGAAGGTTAGCAGAAGGTACGTAAACATAAACAAGAGGTGGTTAGGGCCGGAGGGGGGGGCGGTCAGAGGGGCGTAGGATCGTCTTTGTGTAGAGAAGGGAAGATCGGATCGGGGCCGCGTTAAAAAAAGGAAGGCAAAGAATAGTCGTCTTAAGGGCAGGACGCCCAGGCAATCGTAAATGTTTAATATCGTGATTAAAGGCGCTGGCGCCTCTCATTATTATTTCAGTCTGGAGGACATTTCAGCCCGCAGTCCTCTTCTTGCTCCGCGTCACCGCGTTCCTTTTCAATTCTCACTTTCCTTCGGCGGGCTTAAAAATCCTCCGTGAAAATTAGCCACCTAAATATTTAAAGCTCCCCTACCCGCGGCCGTTCTCGTTGCTGCACGGCTTGAAACAGAGGAGCGCCACGTCGAACCGGTCGCGGCGCAAGGGGTGGTACAGTTGGAGCAGAGAGGAGAAAAAGATAGAGACCGGGAGCGAGAAAAGGCAACCGGGGTGGAGAGAAAAAAATAGAGAAGAAAAGAGGGAAAGAGCGGAGAGGAGCAAGAGAAATAGAGGAGAAAAGCAGGAATACAATAACAAGCAAGTCTGCGGGCCGAGTCATTGTCCCGGGCATGGAGACAGGCGTGATCTCTTCCATCTGATGGATTTCTGCTGCAGTCACCTCTAACCACCTCGCTCGTCACTTCTCGTTGCGTTTCGTGCCATTGGACACCCGACTGACTTTTTGTTTTAAATCCTTTTCTTCCTCTCTATTTCTATCTCTGTCTCTCTCTTTCTATTTCTCTCGCTATCAGTCTCTTTCTGTTTCTCTCCGCCTCTCTCCCCTCTCATTCTACCTTTCTCTCTGGTTCTCTTTCTATCTCTCTCTTTCTCTTTTTCTCTGTCTGTATTTCTCTCCCCCCTCTCTCATTCTCTCTTTTTCTCTGGTTCTCTCTCTCTCTCTTTCTTTGTCTGTTTTCCTCTCCCCCTTCTCTCATTCTTTCTCTCCTGCTCCTGCTTCTCTCATTCTATCCTTCTCACCCCCACTCGCTCTCCCTCTCCCTCTACCCCCTCACTCTTCCTCTCTCTTTCTCTCCCTCCCTCTCTCTCTCGCTCTTTGTCTCTGCCTCGTCCTTGTCCTCGTCATTCAAGCGAGGCTGGAGCAGCTCGCACCCTCCCTTTTGTCGCCGCGAATAGAGAGGAAAACAGCGGAGCGGGAGCATCGAATTAACGCGTAATTTCTTCGGGAGAGACTTATCACGCGAAGTGGAGACATCTACGTGACTGGAATTCCTGTTGCCCCGACCAAGAAACGGCTTTCCATGGAACAACGTGGCGAGGACGACGATTTTTCGTTTGAATCCCGCCTAACACGGACACCGAAACGTGTGAGAGATGGAAATCAAGGGTCTACGTTCGATCCGACATTTAAATTCAGCCGGAAGTTTGAAACGTCGTCGGCCAACTCGAGAAAGAGGCGTCCCCGACAGAAAGACGCTTTTACGACGATCCCCGAGGCTTGGACACCGGCGGATATTCGTAAATAAAATTTTCGCGAGGGTGACAAAATGGTCACACGCTCCAGTGCTGACCCCAACGGAGGGGGTGGGGTCAAAACTCGATATCTATGCGACGTGATTTCGCTTCCTTCTTTCTTTTTTTTTTTATGTTGTTTTCACGTAGTTACGCCGCGACTCGGGGATAGAATAAAATAGATACAGGATTGCCGGACAGAATATTATAACGGTCCGTTGACAGGGGATCCGTTTCTTTCCCTTTTCGAGGGAATCACATGTGGAATGCCGGCTGATTTAGGTGACTCCATTAGATTTCCTCGCGTGCCGCGTGTCGTTCGCGATCCAACACGCTGGTTACCGTGTCGTATTCTGCCGTAGGTTGCAGGTTATTGTGTATTATAAAAAAATGCAACGTCGAGCGAAATAAGGAAGGAACGTTTTTATTTTACAATCGAAGTGTATTCGCGTGTTTATAGTGCAGACGTATGTTCTAAGACGGTCCAAATTGTCCGAATTGAGGAGAATTCGTGGCTTTTATGAAGTTAAAGCGCTGCTATTAATTCTATTTACTTCTGTTCTCAGTTAGTCTTAAACTAGCGTTGAACTGATTAAAAATTGTACTTTGGGAAAGCAGAAAATGCATTTGATGAACTATCTACAGCAATACTACTTCACGGTTAACTAAAGTAATAACAAAAGTAAATAAGATCAGTGACAGCACTTTATTGAGAAAAAAATGGGAGATCTCCACATTCGGTTGGTTAAGTGTTAAAATAAAGAGATAGGGGTTAACTTGGGTTAATTTAGTCAGTAAGGGATGAGGTTCAAAGATGACCCGTGAGAGTGAAATCGTTGGTTATCGAAGAAAAGATTTTGGGATGTTTATTGAAATTTATTTTATGGAGGATGAGTAGGTAGTATTGTCTTAACTTAAAACAGTATTATTAATACAAAACACTTGTAGCTACACTCTGCTTAACCCAACGTAAATTAACACTCTTATGTGCAATGTCCAAAAATTCTTTTATGTACACTTTTATATAAAATTATTATCAATCTTATATCAGATTATTATTATTTTTTTATTTATTTTATTTATTCGTACATAATCCATACCTTTCGATTTTTGGATGACTTCCAGCTACTCTTCTTCTATTTATTATTTACCAATATTAAACCTTAATCTAACCTACACGTTTAACCTATTTTCCTCTCCTCATTCTACCCTATTTTAACCCTCTATAGGCCCGTGTAACTTTCAGGTCATATGCTAATTTATTGACATTTTAACAAATAATCTGTTTTCTTTATGAGATGGAGTATACATATTAATTATATAATGTTCTATAATGTAAAATTGTTTAAACTGAAAAATTTTTTTTCAGCTGCATATATAGTATTATAATTATTTATTTCCGTTCCATCAATTTTTTTATATTTAAAACAAAAATTCGGCCCATAGAGGGTTAATTACTATTAATTATGCATTGGCGTACAACAACCGTCTAATTTTCCTCTCTGCTTTTTCCTATCTCGTCTCTCAACTCCATCAAGGTCCATCGTTTCGCAAAAACATTGGGAAAACGTCGTTCCTCTCTTTCATCGGGATGCGTCGACCGTTCGTCCGTGAACGAAAATAAAGAAAAAAAAAAGAAAAAAAGAAAAATAGATTTACGTAACGAGCAGTCCGCGAAGTGGCTTCGATGAATTTGCATGGAGGATAATGGCTCGCTGGAACAATGGAAAAAAGAAACGACCGCGCCGTGCCGTATCTATTCTCGCGATCGACCTCCTCTGTCTTTCCCTCGTTTCTTACGCGACTGCCGCCGCAACATTTAAACGGTCACGTTTACCTCCGATCAATCAAGGCCTTTTATCCAGGCAATCGGTGTGTACATTTTCTTGCGTCCGTGGTGCACAGCTCATCGGCAGGTTTTCTATTACGTTAGAGCCGAGCAATGCTTCTGGCTTACTGCGTCGTTTCTCCGCGATGATGATTAATTCTCCGCGACGTTGCATGCCTCGCGGGAAAAAGAAGGAAAAAATGACGTGTAGAGCCGATCGAGGGAATGGATAAGGGCGGGCGAGGGGGGATGGGAAGGGAGGGGAAACCGCCGAGAAGGTGAAAAAAGGAGCCTGTCACCAATACCTATATTTCGCACACGATTATTCTTTCTCCTCGTGTCTTTTGTCACGTACAGATGATACGAGCTGGCGATGAGCATGGCTCGATTCAAATGATACCATCTTTCTTCCTTCTTCATGGGAGAACCACGGGGAGGGGAGGGCGCCCCGCTTTTTTCACTCGGTTATACGAAACTTTTGCATATGACGAATCGGGGACTATTACCATTCAATCTCCTTCGCTCGGTTTCGTTTGCATCCTATCATCTCCTCGATGCGCTCCTTCCTTTTGCTTTACATATGGCCATGGCCATCGACTCCGATGTGTACGCGTTTCTCATCTCGTCTCTCTTTTCTTGCTTCCTTTCTTTTCCTCGTTTTATCGAACCTCTTTGTTGT
Source organism: Tetrapedia diversipes (assembly GCA_033822845.1). Taxonomy (NCBI): domain Eukaryota; kingdom Metazoa; phylum Arthropoda; class Insecta; order Hymenoptera; family Apidae; genus Tetrapedia; species Tetrapedia diversipes. Next base: position 46,275 of record JAOPTO010001167.1, read on the forward strand.
GTCTCTTGATCCGTTGTACGTACGCACGTTCATGATAATTGTTCTGTTCTGCACACGTGCGTGCAATCGCGAAATCAAACACGTGTATTAACCCGTTGCAACTGGAGAGGCGACTGTTAGTCGTCTGATGATACTGACTTCAAAAGATTTTCCAAATGCAAATTGCTTACTAACATTCGTCTGACTGTTTTAGCCCATCAAATTAACGGGTACTAGTGTTAAACCTAGTGTTAAACAGAGTTTATTCGATTGAAATCTTTATATGTGGTGAAAAGATTAGATACACATGATCGTTGTTGATTTTTTGACTCTGTTTTTCTTAAAGTTAAATTGAATTTTAACCCTTTGCACTTGGCGTCATCTCGAACGTGTTGGATGGACGTATTCTCGGTTTCTCAAAATCACTATTTTTTTTTTTTTTATACATCTTGGTAACTGTACCATATTTATCACAATCCCGTTTTGCAACGCCATCGATGACGCTTTTTATAATAATATAGGAAATAATAAGAAAAGTATAATGATACATAGTTTAAATTAATTAAATAATAACTTTATAGCTTTAAACAAAATAAAAATAAAATTTAAAAAAATATTTATTTTCTCGGTTTCTCAAAATCACTATTTTTTTTTTATACATCTTGGTAACTGTACCATATTTATCACAATCCCGTTTTGCAACGCCATCGATGACGCTTTTTATAATAATATAGGAAATAATAAGAAAAGTATAATGATACATAGTTTAAATTAATTAAATAATAACTTTATAGCTTTAAACAAAATAAAAATAAAATTTAAAAAATATTATTTTCTCGGTTTCTCAAAATCACTATTTTTTTTTTATACATCTTGGTAACTGTACCATATTTTGATTTGATATCTTGTGCCATTTTAGTAGAAAACTTCACAGAAACATGTATTCTCTGAAAAGGTTGCGCTGGGATAAGTTGATTCCCCGGAATCACTAATAAATTCTAATGTCCCCTGAGAGGGGACAACGGAGTGCAAAGGGTTAAATTGAAATTTTAAAAAGAATTCAATGGAACAAGTATTGAAGTACAATATATATATATATATATAAATATAGAATACATAAAACACAAATAAAAAGTTAAAATTTTTGCTGTTTTTATATTTTTTTACCATGCAATCGGATTTGGGCCTAGTTTATGCTTAAATTTGGGCCATTTAGTTTAGTTAAGCAATGTACTAAAATTTACACTTATGACTATTTAACACATTAACCCTTTGACTGCGGAGCGCTCTTGGACGAATCCATCAATATGGACGGCGAGTTTCTCGCTTGTCAGTCGCTGTGACTTGTCCACTGACAAGTGACCAAAACAGTACCCGGAAATTTGATACCATTCTTAAGGCTTAAAAAATAATAATGGTAAATAATAATAGCATATTTAATTGCTAGGTTGCATAGGACAATAAATTCCATGTTGAATTAATCGGTAAAACAGTAATAAAGGTGTTATAGTAACAAAATACAGAGGGTGTATATTTACGCCTTTCGTATATATTGATGGATTTGTGAGGGCGTATATATACGCCTTTAGCATTCAAAGGGTTAAGCAACGCAAAGAAATCTGTAAGACATACACGCCTGGGACCGCACCTTTTTTTGGGCAAACTTGTACGATCTAAAATTGGTTATTGATGTAAATACTTAAATATGCAAAGTAGGTAACACCTAAAGACAGCCGTATAGAGAACACGGGTTATTTTGTGATCTACCCGTAAGACGGAACGCGAAACACGAGAAAACTCGTGAGCAGTCCTTAATGTGTTAACATCTTAGTCTAATTGTTGGAAATTGAATACAGAAATACTACGAAGCAAAAATTAACCATAAACCAGCTTTCTCTTAACGTACTTTCTCAAGGGCTTCTTCCAAGAAGCTAAGCCACATCTGGCATTTTAGAAAGTTCGAAAGCATCGAAAAACAGAACAATGGGGCTGAAGGACCCGGACGGGGTTGTAAGAATTTCGACCACTGCGTTCTGCTAGTCTTGTGACAAAACTCGCTAGGTGCGGTCATAATTGTCCTTCCTCGTGCTATATAAAAGTATTAATAAATATCTAAGTATTATTTCACAAATAAGAGTTTATTTCATTCAGCAATATAAAACCCCATTCCCAATACTAATTAATAAACAAAGTGAGTAAAGTCTGAAAATTTGTGACCAACAGTCACCTCTCGGGCAGAAAGGGTTAAGTGTCTATTTGGTGGGCGTTTTCAAGCACACGGGGTAGAATAATGTGTGCTTGCTTTAATTGTAGGTGAATATTTGCAGCATTTGAACAATATTTGCAAATTGCTTTTCTTTATACATTTATTTCGTGCCTATCCGTCGATCACTTCGTTAAATAGATGACACCAACGATTTCGTGTAACGTTAAATATCGTAATACGTGTAATTATTTTAAACGTGTTTTACTACAAATCGTGGAAACAAATGAAAAAGTAATCATTTTTCGGAGATGCCGGGAATCGAACCCGGGACGATTGCACTTACAAAGTGATTGCTCTACCACTGAGCTACATCCCCATTACATAATAATTTCCCATAACGAAAGACTAGATCTTTTATTTTTTCACTGAGTGACGTTGGTAGTTAGAACACAAAATTCTGTAGGCCAATTTGTTATCCGAGGGTCTTTCGGCCATTCTGTGTCGTGGTGAGGGCCCCTCCAGTAAGGGAACCTCCTACACCCCTGAAAGGTCAGTTGGCCATGTTCTTTTTAACCTCCTGGGGTAATGTGTTGTTAGGAACTGCTGCACGAGCGAGTTGACATGGGTGCTGACTTTATTTCGGTGTCAGTTACTGTTTTCTTGGATTGTGTCTGCTAGAAACTGGATATTCAGATCTTGATGCAGCGTTTGGTTAGATATACATCAAGGGGTGACTGCCATTAACACTAGATTTGTGGACATTTCTTGTACGTCTATTTCCAATAAACATATTTTAAGGAATAAGGTATGCATCGAACAGAATTTAAAATTGCACAACTAAAAGGGAAATAGATTTAGGTATATTTGTTGTAAAAATTGCTAGGCACAATAATAATTGTTTTTGCAAATTTTGCTCATGAAGTTCGAAGCCCATCAAACTAATTTGGTCCTAGTGTTAAACCTAGTGTTAAACAGAGTTTCTTCGATTGAAATCTTTATATGTGGTGAAAAGACTAGATACACATGATCATTGTTGATTTTTTTTTTTATACATTATTTATTTTGTTTGAAATATATTTGAATTTAAACAATCAAATTATCTTTCCACTGTTTCTACGGCATAACAGTGTTTCGTGTCAATAAATTCGTTTAATTATGATACCTCTAGTCAAAGTGTTATTTTCGATCATGAATCAATTATCATTAATTAAATTTTGTTGGCTAAATTATTTGTTAACTTTGTTTTTGAAAGAAATGTAGATATACTTTAGGAGAAACAAAACTAGATGCAACTTTGTGATCCATGTATGTAATTATTCACTTTGCTCTAGTAATACTGCTTGATTTATAGTAATAATCTATTTCCAAATGCATATTTCTTTTTTGCATGCATGGAATATTTCTAAAAGGTCCCATGGTGTAATGGTTAGCACTCTGGACTCTGAATCCAGCGATCCGAGTTCAAATCTCGGTGGGACCTGCATTTTTTAAACAAATATTTTGAATATATCTACAAATAATAGTAACCTGAACATTTTGCTTACATTTCACTAGATAAATCTATACACTAAAAGGTGTCTTTATTCAATAAATAAACTACATGTTATGTTACACATTAATGTATATTTAACACTAGGTCTTTTAATAAACTATAAATAACAGGATGTTTATTTCTAACATACACTCACATAAACGTACCGTATCTCACATTCACTAACTCGCATTATACGAATTATATTTATTCACATCTAGTATCTATTCTAAGATGTCGAAGTAAAAAACATTATTATTTATGCTTTTTTTATCCCAAACTGTAAACTTTCTCGATTATTGATTTCCGATATCCCTTTTGATCGAACAACACTTTCCATAAACTAGTTTATTGGCCTCACGTTTCAGTTGTATCGAAACCCCTTAGAAAAGGAAATCGATCGTTTAAGTTTACACATCAGTGATAGTTTGTAAAATAACTATCATAAAGTAAAAAAAAAAAAAAAAAAAAAAAAAGAAAAAGGAAACTGACAGCGGTGGGATTCGAACCCACGCCCTTACGGACTGGTGCCTAAAACCAGCGCCTTAGACCGCTCGGCCACGCTGCCTTCGGAAAATATCGTTCTCTAACTCGAAATATAAACTGCATACCATTATGCACATTTCATAGCATATTTTATCTTGGTATTCAATAAACATTTTCCAATATATTCCATTAAGACAATGCTCGTTATGGTATTTACTATGATGAAATAAAAATCTTTTTTATATCTTTCCAACATTCCTTTCAACAAAAATAAACGTTTCCGTAATACAATATTTTCTATATCATAAATATCATATATCTGCATAACATTTTTAAAAGTAAATAATTGACCAAAAGTTCACGAAATAGTTTCAAGAACAGAGGAGTATTTTTCGCTCACCAAATCTGAAAATTAATTTCTTCAAAGTCGACTTAGAATATAAATTGTTCTTACGCACAAACAATTCATTTCGAGCGCTAAAAATAATTAATCGAACCAAGGAAGGAACAATTAGGTTTGGTTTAACTTTATTTTGGATGTATGGCCTTTAACGGGCCGTTTCACCAAGTCTTGCAATCATTAACAATTTTTAAACAACAGTTCCTTATCCTAGCCGTCTATATTACCCTACTAAATTAACAGTCTTATAAATCTTTTAAAATATTCACGTTTGACTTAACTATTCTCTATCAATCTTATAAACCTTTTATTATACAAGCAGTCCTTAACTCTTTGAGGCACAGGATTTCAGAGAATAAATAGACCCATGTTGCACAGAAATTTTGTTGCGTTTTAAATTAAACAAAATTGGTATATTTTTATTAACAAAGTACTGACATGTTGAAACTTGCCAACACAAGCGAACATGTTTATTACTTCTTTTTTATGGTATTACCAACTGCTTTAGAACTTATGCGTATGCAGCTATTACAATATTTCAAGGTGGGTCTAAAAATGTCCCACCATGAATTACCGTGCATCAAAAAGGCGGGACATTTTTAATCCTACCGTGCCCCAAAGAGTTAAAGGAACAATTAGGTCGAAAAGTTGGTTTAACCCTTTGAGTGCTGAATACTCTCTGCCTAAGTGCTCCGTGTGGACGGCGGTTGCGATGTTACTTGTACTTGCACTGATAATCGCGTTGCAATAAACGGAAGATCGAAGAAATTGACAAACGCGTTTATTCGTCCATGTTGGAAATTCGTATCCTAACGAACAAACAAAAATCAATCGCCTCGAAGAAATATTTATGTAAGGTCGAGCTATCGGCTGAGGAGGTTCCAGGAACGGGTCAAGTGGTTTTCCTTACCACGCTGTGCGTAAGAATTAGAGGACCCTAACGAACTGCGTCCTTTAGCCTTTTTCTATTCATTCGAGCCTTGCCTCTCGCTGTGTAGAGATCAGGTTCAGAAAGCGATATACCTTCCCTTAGAAATAAAGTTTAGTAAATTCTTAAGTGAACAGTTATCGTTATTTTATTCCTTTCAATCCATAATCTCCAATAGTCCATGATCCCTACCAGCAACTGTTGTCAAACGCATATATGCGCCCTTAGCACTCTCAAAAGATTAACGAAGAAAACAAAAATTGACAAACGCATATATGCGTCCATAGTCCCTACGAGCAACTTTCGTCGGACGCATATATGCGCCCATAGCACTCAAAGGGTTAATCGTAATCCGTGAATGTTCGCTCGCTTACACGTGCAACACAAACAAGGACAGTCTATTCTCATCGAGCTTGTTACGAAAACCCAACGGGAAACCAGGTATCGCGTAACACGGCGAAACTGCTGGTTCCATTAAACGTGGCAAAACTTTAACCGGGGAAAAAGTTAATTTCTTGGGAATAAAAAATTTTTACGATCGATCTCGACGATCGTTACTCTCGTGCTGTTGCTTGTTTAAAAGGCACGTTTACACGTTCGGGTTGTCGAAAGAGGTGCAACAAAAAAAGGAAAGAAGAAAAAGAAAAGGTGAGCCACGAAATCAGCGGACGTACGTCATTATGGCCGCGAATCTCCTCGTCGTTTTTATTTTCCCTTCCCGGTAGCAGCGCGATAACATCTCAATATAAAAATTCATGCTCATAACGTGACTCTGAGAGGGTGCCTCCTTGTTCTCCTTTTTCTTTCTCTGTTCCGTTTTTTTCTCTTTTTTGTTATCGCGTCCCTTGAGGACAGCGAACGTAAAACTGACGCTTTAAAGAGAGTGAGAGAGAGTGAGGGGGGGGGGGGAGGAACGTAGGCCAGGCCGAAACGACTGCAGACAGATCGATAAATTCGCGTGAATATTCGTGTAGCTGATAAGCTAGCGAGATAAGTCGAAATCGGTCTTTGCAAGTGAGGATCCCCTCGTTACAGGGTTCGAGATACGACCGCGCTGGAAAATAGAAGATAAATCTGACGCTTTCGTATTCTTTATGCCGATGTTTTATAACCTCGTCTCCTTTTACCACCGATATTTTCATTTTTTTCACTTATCAACCAGCTGGATCTATGCGCAAGAATCACGGTTACTGTAATTCATCGTGATTCCTTGTGTTTTCTATGTATCGATACTTAATTTTTAGAGACTTACTGGTCAAGCCTTTGTACTCTAACGATGAGTCTCGCTCACCATCTTAATTGATATGAACAATTTATTGGGTTGGAGGGGAAGTTCTGTCGTATTTTAAATAGGCAGGTAATTTTTCTTGTAAATAAAAAAAAACATCTGGCTAGTGAGTCGTTGGGAATCTTTTTTGTTTTTTTACCTGCTGTATAATATAAAAGGAGTCCTTTTTTTACCGTTCATCGTTTACTTGTGATATTTAAAGTGAAAAACATGTCGGTAGATAAAGTGCATTCACGACACTGCATTTTGTATGAATTCCAAAAAGGAAGCAACGCATCGGTTGCATGTAAAAATTTATGTGCGGTATTTGGAAAAGATATTGTAAATGTTCGTACTTGTCGAAGATGGTTTAGCAAATTTAAGCCGTAAGCAAAGTTAAGTCGTACACTAAAATTTACATATATAACTGTTTAACCTCCAGGTCTGACTAATAATCAAACTAACTAGAGTCTGAAAATTTGCGAAACTATCATTTGGCGACTAACATTCGCCTCCCAAGCGTAAAGGGTTAAGCAAATAAATGGAAATTTGGGAGATATGCTTGTTTTTACCATTTCATGGTCCTATACAGTCCTATTCAGTATCCGATTAGCTTTTCATAAGCTTCTGAAAAACACGTCCACAAACAGAAAACCTACTATTAATCCACCAATTAATTTTAACAAAAATTTCGCAATTGATCAAGTGATGGCTAACTTTTTACCGTCTTGCTTTTCAAAAATTTTGCCAACCATGCCATAGAAACGGTACTATTTCTCGTGCGTCCATTGTCAAAAGGTTCGCGACAGTAGAGTGTACCTGTTTAGCATTGCGTTTAGCAGAATCATGCCGCCACTTTAGCCTAATACTCGTGGCTGTCGCAATAAATGATGGATCGTTAGCGGAGACCGTACCCTCGTATAGATGATCCCGATGACTTGCACCGACTGAATTACGTCCCGCATGTTGCTGCATATCATAGAGAAAATCCTCGCGCGTATATTGCGCGTGTCTATACGAGGGGCGTTCGTCGTGTATAGATTCTCCGCTGAAATAAACTGCTAGAGGCCAATTGGGGATGATAAATCTATTACTTTCGGCGAATCATCGTAAACGAAGGGAACAGAGCCTCGTACGCCCCGGATGGTGCACTCGACGACGTTACAGGTACCTATGCTTCGTGACTTCCTGTTAGATCGTTCTGGTAACGCAGAATCATCTCGCCTAAAACGAACGATTAACCGGGCGATACGATTACAGTTTCGTCTCGTTATAAGTGAGGCCTGTGTTCAGGGAACAAGGCGAAGCTGCAACGAAACAGCCATAAGGTTAACGCCGAAACGTATGGCCACGGAAAAAGTCATAAGGTGAAGGAAACGAAAATTGACAAACACATATATGCGACCGTAGCAACTTAAAAGGTTAACCCTTCCGTTTCGGCAGTCCAGTCGGCCGAAGTGCCGTCACTGAACAGAAGCACACCCTACAAATGTGCACAAGTGTTTGTATATATGTTTTTCTAAGTCTTAAATAACAATTGTGATCAATAAAACTATCGTAGCTCTAATTTAACAAATATAGTTTACGTTTTTAATATGAAAAGATTTATACAAAATTATATTAGTTATTCTAATAACATTAGATCAATTACAGTTTTCATATTTATAGATATTTATATATTTACAAAATGTTGGATATATCCGGTGCTCGAAGCGAAAGGGTTAAATAGTATTTTTCGGACGCATCAGATTCCATTTTATTTGTATGCTAAAGGGTTAATGTCTACGAAATATCGCATCTAGCGGTGCACTCCCGCGGCGTTCTAAACGAAACACGTGATTTTCGCGTGGCAGTCAAAGGGTTAAGCCATCATTAACGATTAAAATTATTAGTGCGTCCTCGAGAAGAATCGCCGCGGAAAAGTCGGAATAATCGGTTAGTCGAGATACAGTCCGTGAATTAAGTAACACCGTGTACTTGCTCGCGAATGATCGACACCATCCGCAATTCCAATAACGGTCACGCTTGTGGCGCTCTAAACGAAACACGTGATTTTCGCGTGACAGTCAAAGGGTTAAGCCATCATTAACGATTAAAATTATTAGTGCGTCCTCGAGAAGAATCGCCGCGGAAAAATCGGAATAATCGGTTAGTCGAGATACAGTCCGTGAATTAAGTAACACCATGTACTTGCTCGCAAATGATCGACACCATCCGCAATTCCGATAACGGTCACGCTTGTGGCGCTCTAAACGAAACACGTGATTTTCGCGTGGCAGTCAAAGGGTTAAGCCATCATTACTGATTAACCCTTTGCACTCGAGAGGTGACTGTTAGTCGTCTAATGATACTAACTTGAAAAATTTTCAAATCCGAAATCTTTACTAAGAATCACCTATATTAACACAGGATTGCCGGATATTGGGTATATACCTTTTTTGCCTGAAACGAGTCAATTTGACTCAAACATTGAAACTGAAATTTTTTCAAAAAATAAAAGTTTATTTTAAAGAAAGTTTATTCAAAACAATTTTTATATATATATATTCTGTTTTTGAAACACATCTTCCGCAGATTTTTTTTATTACATTTAATATAAACGCCTTTATTTCTATTCCTTTCATATAATACTTGAGCTTAATAATTCATAAGTGAGTCAAATTGACTCACTCCGGCAATCTAGTGTTAAACGTCATTTAGTTAAGTTAAGTGATATTCTAAAATTTACATACAAAACTATTTATCCTCCGAATCTGATTAATAAACAAATCAACTAAAATCGGCAAATTTACGAAACTATTATTTGGTGGCTAACAGTCATCTCTCGAGCGCAAAGGGTTAAAATTATTAGTGCGTCCTCGTGAAGAATCGCTGCGAAAAAGTCGCAATAATCGGTTAACAGTCCGCGAATCAAGTAACACAGGGTACTTGTTCGCGAATGATCAACAGCCAAGCTGATCGACACCGTCCGCGTTTCCGATAACGGTCACGCCCGCGGAAAATGCAGCCAAGGGGATCCGGATAAAACGGTCTCTCCTCGAAACGGCTCGTTAACGGGCACCCGGGGGTGGGCTTTCGGTATTTTCGCGAGGCCGGACACAATGTGCCGGCCATTAACGAAATACTCGATGAGTACGTATCGAGCATCGATCATTATGAGGCCGCGGGCACGGCTGGGTATTCCGGTAACGGTCTATCGCCGCAATAATCGTCAACATGCGCAATAATCATGTCGTTTAATGACAATTGATGAGGACCAGCAAATGTGCACGCTTTAGCATCAGCCTGCGCGCTCGCGCGCTATTCCCTGCGCTTAGCCGATTATATACCCACGATCCGTGCGTGATAACGCGCAGACGCGTGTACAGTACGCGACAAAATGATATCTCAACATACGATTTTTTGGTGTTCCTTGAATCTAACGTAATGTATACAAATTTTGTACATGCAGTTTTGTAAGCAGTACCTCTTTCTTAATGATACAGACACAGATTAAACACAGGTTATATTTTTTTATGGGAAAATTTAACCTTTTTACGTGAAAACTGGGTGCGACAAAATGATAGAACAACATACGATTTTTTGGTGTTCCTTGAATCTAACGAAATGTATACCAATTTTGTACATGCAGTTTTGCAAGCAGTACTTCTTTCTTAATAATACAGACAAAGATTAAACACAGGTTATATTTTTTATGGGAAAATTTAACCTTTTTATGTGAAAACTGGGTGCGACAAAATGATAGCACAACATACGATTTTTAACTTTAGTTTCTTGAATCTAATGTAATGTATACAAATTTTGTACATACAGTTTGTGTAAGCAATACCTATTTTTTAATAATGCAGACACAGATTAAACACAGGTTATATTTTTTTATGGGAAAATTTAACCTTTTTATGTGAAAACTGGGTGCGACAAAATGATAGCACACACTACGATTTTTAGCTTTAGTTCCTTGAATCTAACGTAATGTATACAAATTTTGTACATGCAGTTTTGTAAGCAGTACCTCTTTCTTAATGATACAGACACAGATTAAACACAGGTTATATTTTTTTATGGGAAAATTTAACCTTTTTACGTGAAAACTGGGTGCGACAAAATGATAGAACAACATACGATTTTTTGGTGTTCCTTGAATCTAACGAAATGTATACCAATTTTGTACATGCAGTTTTGCAAGCAGTACTTCTTTCTTAATAATACAGACAAAGATTAAACACAGGTTATATTTTTTATGGGAAAATTTAACCTTTTTATGTGAAAACTGGGTGCGACAAAATGATAGCCTGGGGTAGGAAAACAGAGATCAACGAGACTTCGTTGTTTGAGATGGTAAAGATTTCTTCATACATTTTCACGTGTTGAATTTAAATCTGATCCCAAAAATAGTCTGCCGAATTAAGTTTAGGAAATAAATGGATTATTTATAAAAAAAACCGGTTTTCCCTAAATTTACGTTGATTTATTCCATATTATTTATTATGAATTATTCCCACGATAAGAGAGGCTACAAATTTTTCTCACAAAATAAACAATGAAGAAAAAAGTGAATATTGAAAAATGTATTATACGTATATTTGAGGAAAAATCTAAAACTTAAAGGCGATTCAATTACATTGTATATATGGAATTCTGATCGAAATTTTAAAAACGGTCATTTGACCGGTTGTGGTAGGAATAGTCTTACTATGCGTTGAAAAATGTTTTTTCCAGCATATGAGATCGTTATCTGCGTTTTATTTTATTACGTAATAATTATTCACTAATTATTCATAAAACTCATAACATTGTAGTGATTTAAAGAGAGAGAGAGAGAGAGAGAGAGAGAGAGAGATTTCAAAAGGACGAATCTGTAATTAGATTGTTTGTAATGGAGCGAATGATAGGCTGAGTGAGGAAAGAATGAGAGGGAATGAGTGAGAGAGCGAGAGAGAGCGCGTGAACCGGTGTGACAAAAGGCGAAGGTAGTCAGTAGAGTAAGGTAGTCAGTAGTGCAAGAGACGCGAATGGCGAGCGAAGGCGTTGCGAGCGGACAAGCGTAATGTGATTAATAAAACTATTTAATATCTAAAACTACAACATGTGCGATCCAAAATTTCGTAGGGCAATCTACTTGAAGAAATTCGTACAAATATTATTTTGTTATAATATAAGGAATAGTACTATCCTCCAACGTTGAACAAAGGATATAAATTTGTATTTTTAGTAATAAACTTGATGTTCTTCTGCCGAGATATACCGCCTTGAAATTACTCGAGAAACACTGTAATTCATAGACTGTGCTATCGTTTTGTCGCGCACTGTAGGTCCACGCGTACGGGTGCGTAGATCGGTACAGAGATGCACAAGCCTCGCATTGTAATAGGTAGAAACACGTGGCTGAAGGGAGACAGGCATCGTTCTATTGTTGTCGGCCGAACGCGCCATTACGCGCGATCAGTCAATGTTTTCTCGTAACTGACCTCCGTTTCGATTCAAGCCTGTAAACTCGACATAAACGGTCTAGATGGGCGAAAACAAGCACACGGGCAGTGGCCGCTGGTTCGCGTGTTTCCGGGCCGAGGCCAGGGTCGGCCACTCTCGTTTCCCTGGAACAGGATACGTGTTACACGCGGGGAATATTTTCGCGTAACCGACCTCCGGCGATTCCGGATGCGCGGCGATGAAGTGTCTATATGCACTTCATTGCATCGGTTCCGGTACAACCCATCGCGCGCCTCGGGTAACCTCTGAAAACACAGCGTTACAACCTGCTCAAATATTTGCACCTTCCGAATCAAATTACCCCCTCCCCCCCTCCCCGCAACCCATTCCTCCTCCCCGTGCTGTTTCTGTTTATCTCGCCGCCACGCCGAGATATCGCTCTTTCTCCGCTCGTCGCCGGCTAATTAAAATGTGCATATCGGAACGAGGCCTCGCGATCGACGAGCATGCACGCTTCGCTGGATTCATAATTAAACTCTTGCCAGTGTGGGTAAGTTTAATTCAGTTACTTGTGAGACAGCGAAACACTATAATTATTTATTTATTTATTTATTTATTTACTTACTCAGTTATTTATTTACTTACTTACTTATTTATTTATTTATTTATTTCCTTATTTATTTATTTACTTACTTACTTATTTATTTATTTACCTATTTATTTATTTATTTTCTTATTTATTTATTTATTTACTTATTTATTTATTTATTTACTTCATTATTTATTCATTTACTTATTTATTTATTTATTTACTTCATTATTTATTCATTTACTTTCTTATTTATTTATTTACTTACTTACTTATTTATTTACCTATTTATTTATTTATTTATTTACTTATTTATTTACTTATTTATTTATGTATTTATTTATTTACTTCCTTATTTATTTATTTACTTATTTATTTACTTATTTATTTATGTATTTATTTATTTACTTCCTTATTTATTTATTTACTTATTTATTTATGTATTTATTTATTTACTTCCTTATTTATTTATTTACTTACTTATTTATTTACCTGTTTATTTATTCATTTATTTACTAATTTATTTCTATATTTTTACGAAATTAACCCATTTGAGAATTACAATAAAATTATTACAATGAGGTATGAAAATATAATAGACGGTAACAGAGAAAGTAAAAATATAGAAATGGTAAAAGATAAGAAAGTGGTGTAAGATAAAAAAATTTTACAGAGAAGAGCGATGTAGTAGAGCTCTTTTAGAGAATGAAGAGATCGGTAGAATAGATCTAGGATAGGAGAGATGTTGTTAACATTAATTATGATTCTATTGATGCCCGAGTGGAATGCAAAGTCGGTTTTATCTGGCTGTATACGAAGAAATTTGTATCGTCTTAAATGAAAAGCTAGAGTATTAATTGCGAATTTTTGTAAGATTTCAGAGGAATTTATTAGACCATTGAGCACTTTATAAACAAAAAGAATATCAAAGATTCTTCTCCTTTTTTCTAATTTTGTTAAATTAAGTGATGATAGTATGGATTCATAGTTACGACAAGTAACTAACATAGACTGTCCAATATGCTATGAAAGTTAATTATTTAACAATGATGAACGGGTCAAGGCTTATGTACCTTGGAGTACATAAAATTATAAGTAATGAATTATATCGTAATACGACAATGCCACAAAAAGGCTAAGTATTACAATTATAAACGCTAAGGTCAATGTTTGTCGCTAAAATTTTCAAAAAAATCGTATTGTACAAAACCCCCCACGCGTATAATGCGAATTTTATATCGCGAACGGGAGTGATTTTTAATTGAAACAAATTGCGTTATAAGTGATGGACTCTTGATCGAGGAGCCGCCGATATATCGGAACCGATCCCACTAGACCGTAATATTTCTGGGCGTTACGGGTCGTCGACGTCGCGCGTCGAAAAACTTCTCGATTAGCGGATTATCGATCGATTTGTGCACCGAGCAATCCGTATACCGTGCCACGTGCGCGTGTACGCGTGCACCCACACGTTCTTAGGGGATGCCCTCGTACCCTCGCTAGAGATAGGATATTTTTCAGTCGAGTTGCATGCCCAGGCAACGAGATTGCGAGTACGCACGCATCGAGCGAGCACGACCCGGTAATTGAGAGTAATTTTGCAAGGCCAATTTGTGCGGAAATTTAAAACCGAAAAATTTGTGCCGACAAACCGGCACGTCCCTTCTTTACCGATCGAGATCGCGGACCGTCGAGCCTCTGTCCCTTCCTCTCCGCCTCCCCACCCCACCCAACTGGTTGCTCGATCCCTCGCGAAACCGACGTTCACCTGCATCATCGGACAAACCTCGTTTCCCTGCTGTAATTCCATTTTCACGCAGCCCCGGCGATCGTATGACTCGATTTTTCCGCAATTTCTGCGGCACCCCTGGCGGGGGTGGCGAGCGGGGAATTTCAATTAAATTACTCGTTCGTCTCTATTTCTCCTTCTGCCGCGTGTCCAACCAGGGGGAGGGGAAAAAATAACGCCGTTCGCCACCAGCCCAACGCTCATCGGACACGGAGCGGTAACAAAGTTTTCGTCGTTTGCCTTTAATGGCCGCGTCCTTTCGACGCGCTCTCGCGAGATTGCCGATGATTAATCAGTCCCGGCAGCCCCATTTTTCAGCAGAGAGCACGCGACGACGATTACCCCTAAGCGGGACACTGTTCCCATTATCTCTTCCCTTTTCCATTCCTTCGTTTTTGTTTTTTTCTTTTTTTTTTATTTAAAGTCTCTCGCCCGTGGACCACTCGTTTGGAACCTGGAAGAACGATTACCGAAGAACGGATCGGATCGGTCGATTGGCCCCTCGAAATTCGTTCGATCCAACTCGAATTTTTCCTTCTCTCACACACACACACACACGCGCACGCACACACACACGCACACACGAGATGTTCAATTTTCTTTCAATAAATGAACCGTTTATTTTGAAAGTGGCATAAGTTACTTTTAAAAGAAAATTAATTTAACGGTAACACTGGTTACAATTTTCTATACAATTTTTATAGAAATATTTCCTGTAATACAAAAAGGCGTTAACCCCAGAAAAAGACATATTATGAGGGTGATTTCATCAGATGAAGAAAATTTATTCAACAATTTTAGTAAATCACTATTCTTTCAAAACGTCACTTCAGGGCTATGCTCATCGTTGTAAGTTAAGGGGTTAAGTCACTTCACTGTAATTAAAAGTGATGATTTTTTAATGTTCATACGAAATTATTTATATTGAAAAAAAATATCAGCATCCTGAGATAACAAATACAAGTAAATCTTATCGAAAGTTAGCATCCATACTTTTAAACCTGTTAAAACGCAAACCCTTAACCCTTTGCACTCGACTGTCCCCTCTCATAGGACATCGTAATCCTAGCATATGATAGTTTCGCAAATTTTCAGACGTTAGTTCAGACCCGGACGTTAAATAGTCATATATGTAAATTTTAATATACGAATTAACTAAACTAAATGAAGTTTAATATACGTGAATCATAGTAAATGTTTCGAATTTGAAAATTTTTGAAGTTAGTATCATTAAACGACTAACGGTCACCTCTCGAGTGCAAAGGGTTAAATGTATCGACTCAAAAAACAAAGTGACTTATGCCATTTTCAAAATAAACGGCACAAATTACAAACCGTCGACGAAACTTACTTTCCGCGAGAACTTCCCGCGGATAAAAAGCAGCGTGGCTGCTCTTCCTACTCCATGCCCTCGGTCGGTACAGAAATCTCCCCCTGGCGGGCGAGTAAATAGGAAGCTGGCCTGCCTGTGTGCGCAACCCTGTGCAAAAGGAGACAACGACAAACCCCCGGCCACCTGAATAACGTGGCTAATAACAGTGATGGGAGGAAAATGGCGAGTATTACCTGGTGAAAGCGGTCGGACGGTACGCAGAAGTTTCTCGTCGCGCGCTGGTTGACGCCGTGGGAATCCCCAGGGAATCGATGTATGACGTAATGCCGAAGGAATGGCGTGCAACCCTCTTCTCTCTGTTCTTTCCACTCCGAACCCTCCGACGCAACCCCTTGCTCGCCACCTCGCCACGGCATCCTCTAACACAACGGCGGCTCGTACGCGGGAACAATGGCGGCGCTGGGGGTGCCGGTGACGGTGTAGCGGGGTTGGGGGTTGGGGGTGAGGTTCTGATTTTCTCCCTCGATAAATGCGTTTAGCTTGAGAACCGCGGCTGCGTCGGGGTTTCGTCACAAGACCCGCCATGGCGCGCGCGGTTAGGCTCGAGAGGACGCCACGTGGTACGTAAAAAGCAGCGCGCGCGCGAACCCTGCATCGCAATCGGATGCAGTTTTTGCGCTAACCGGATTAGGGCACGTTGAACGCGAGCAGGAAACCGTGTTATTCCGCTGCAGTCAACACGATTCTGCAGTTACGTGCAATTTTCTCTCCTTTCTTCTTTGATTACGTTTTTCCCTCTTTCTGCCTCCCCTTTTCTATTATTTCGTTCTTTTTTTTTTTTCGTTTCGTTGTTCGATTTCGATCTCGCCCGAACGGAGTCGGGTCTCGGAGACCAAGGGAACACAGGCGGAGAGGAAAGGCGGAGAAGTACGCGAACGAGCGAGCAGCAACCCCTCCAGGGCGCGTTACGCACGCTCGATCGGCGTTTATTCTGCCCGCTCTACCCCTCAACCCGTTTACTCTTCCGATATATTTTTCTCTGCCGGTGTTTCGTCTTTGTTGCCCAGCGCGGGATGAAAGAAGCGCGACGTGGCTTTGAAACGATCCGACGTGCCCGCTATTTAATTTGCCGGGAGGAAAGCGTTTTCCTTTCCCCTAGGTTTCCCGCGATTCGGTGCTCACGCAAAAGCGTATGACGGGGAGTAATTAAAATCGAATTGTTGACGGATAGTCGTCGACGGGTTTCGCGATTTTCCTTTCGTGTTTCTACGAAGTCCTAAAAATGTCTGACAACGGTTGTTGTTGTTGTTGTTGTTGTTTCCTCGTTCTTGCAAACGGAAAATGGTACCTGTGACCGTTTTCTGAATAGGAGCCGTCCTTACATTGTCGGAAAATTAAATACGGAAACCATAATAAAATGTTGGCGAATTCCACGATTTTCTGGCTTCGCGAAACGTAAAATAACCAACCGTCCGGTCGATGGACGGCAGTTGCGAGGCTTCTGAAAAAAAAAATAAGGAGAGGAAAAAAAGGAATCGAGCGAAGAGGAAGGTTCTGATTGTTGATACCGGACGACCGCACGCTCGAGGGGAATCAATGATTATACGTGTGCTCCGCAGCTTCCTGTTATTTCAATTTACCTTTGTGCTTTTTACACGAATATCAGATTTCACCGCACAGGGCACCGCCTTTTCCTCTTTCTTACATTAAAATATGATTAAAGGAGGTACAATGTCTCCAACAAGAATTTATTCGTTTAATTAATTAATTTACTAGTACTATAAATGAAGGTTAAGAATAGTAAATTATGCATGTGTTTAAAGAAAACAATTATTGTCTTGTCAGGATCTAATAATTTACTCACACAGCCTGACGCTTTACTAACCAGTCCACAGGAATTTTATCGTAGCTATTGACACAATCACTATAAGTCAGATGGCATAATTTTAATATTAAATATTTAATAAATTATTAATATTGAATATTTAATAAATTATTAATATTCAATATTTAATAAATTATTAACCATCTATGCCTAAGCCTAGGTATCATTAGCTTCAGTGTTTAAAGCTTCACTACCATGTAAAACTCGATTAAAAAGTGTATCAGCTGGAGACCTTTCCTTATTAGACTAATTTATCGATAATCAACGCGAGATTGCGCAAAAGATCTACGCGTGTTCTGATTTAAAAACATTCATTGATGCATATATTTTTCGTTTATGCAAACACTTCTAACACTGCATCGATTACTTATTCATATCATATTTATACACATTTATTCCTATATTCTTTTACATAAAAATTACAATTACTCGTAATTTAATCTGCAACACATTTTTTCTATACGAAGTAAACATTTTAACTATTTAACGTAAAAATAAAAAAAGTTGGAGATGCCGGGGATCGAACCCGGGGCCTTTCACATGCAAAGCGAACGCTCTACCACTGAGCTACATCCCCGTTACAATTGATGGGAAACTTAATGTAATATATTGTTCTTTAAAATTGAACACTGATATATGAACAATGATGGTATTGTATTCACAAAAAGTATGCGTTAAATGAATGTAATTATTTAAAATCATCAAAACAGATGTTCGTGTGTGTATTTTATCATGAATACGTACTATCGTGACCTTGGCACCACGTGTCCCGTTGAAGTTACTAGTTCAAGCACGTGACACTGAAATTCCCGGCAGATGTATCGTATTTGAAATGGTAACGTGCAATTTATACGTCATCGTGTAATCCATGTAAATACCTGTTTCGCGAATCATGAGCGGTCTCCGTGCAAAATCGATAGCCGTCTATCGCAATTGCAGCTCATTTATCGCTATACATTTCGTACGGGGTTGGAGTACGTGCCGAAGAACTAGGAGGGTGGCTAAAAGTCACCCCCCGTCGCGTGACTTATGCACTGGCCACCTCTAATGAAGATCTATCATCCGATGCACCCGCCACCTTTATCCTCCGCCCGCATTTTTTATTTCCCCTTCATCCCCGTTTCAGAAATGTCCCTCATGCAAATTGTAATCGCACCTAACACATCTTCGAAACAATGATATTTTTGTAGGTGTCATTACTCGTAATGGTGTAACAATTTCTAAAATAACTTGAAACATTCATCTTGAAAACCAGGAAGTTTTAATTAACCAGTCTGCCTGACGTAGAAGTAATTATTATAATCGCTATAATTTTTATATGTGAATTCCATAATGTAAGTTTAATATTACAATTTTTTGTTTTATTTATAAACGGACCGAAACCCTTTATACAATATGTTTAAGCAGAAAAAGAAACAGGAAAAATCGAAGGATATACATAATTAAAATTAGCGTAAAAAAAAAATGACGTGTGCAATAATTTATTTTACAACTATGGATAACTTTAACCCATTCACTGTCAGACAAATTTAGAGTGTCTTGCCCTGGATGCCAAGATTTTATTTTAAAGAAACACATTCATATATAATTATTAATTTTATAATGTAATCGTCTAAGTTATAATTTTTCTAATAATAATTGATAATTAATATGTTTTCTATAGTATATAAATTTTTCATTCATCCTTTCGAATAATTCCTAACTCAAACGGCCGGTTATAATGAATTTAAATTGTAACACACTCTACGAGATATCTTATAGTTGGCAGTGAATGGATTAATCAATTAATTTGCGCAATTGCCTTTATAGCAATCTATACAAATAAAAATGGATGTGTGTCTGTTTGTCTGTCTGTACTCGATAGATTCACAAACCATACATCCAATCGCCGTGAAAATTTGGGAAATTATTAGGTATATCCCCGGGAAGGTTTTTGAAAATTTTTTTTTAAATCAGAGTTGGGGTTCTAGGTGCTCCCGAACAAATATCCCAAAAATATCAAAATAACATTTAATTAGTAATTATTAATAATAATAAATAATCTTGAGAACCTTTTTTCTACAATAATAGTAATTGTTTTGGCAAATTTTGCTCATGGAACTCGAAACCCTTTAAATTGACGGGTCCCGTAAACCTAATTATATATAATAAAAATACAGCAATGTAAAATGATGAAGCTATATATACAGTGGCTCCAAAAAGTATTCCTACACTATGTCACAAATAAATTCGTTTAACCCTGAAATTCTGAGTCTGATAGAAGTATTTGATATAACTTTGTGGGTATGTAGATCGTAATAGTATACGTATGAATTAATCTCTTCTTGTCATCTAAATGCCATTTTAAAAGGGTGAAACCAGCGTGGAAGTTTCTGAATTTTCTCTCATTTTTTAAAGATAACTTTGTAATGGTACTTGATGGAGCAAAACCTTTCAAATAGAAAATATTTAATTTTTAATACTTAGTTGACCGAATGGGGAGATCTCCCATTTTTTCCTTGACAAAGCAGTGCCATTCTATTTACTTTTGTTATTAGTTGGTCCTAAGCTGATTTTGAATTTATTAAAAATTGTACTTTGGAAAATTTATGATCAGTACTAGTTCCAGACTAATTAATAACAAAAGTAAATGGAATCAATGGCAGCGCTCTGTTGAGGACAAAATGGGAAATCTCCCCATTCGATCGGCTAAGTGTTAACCCTTTGCATTTGAGAGGTGACTGTTAGTCGTCTAACGATAGTAACTTTAAAAATTTTCAAATTCGAAATATTTACTAAGATTTGCCTATATTAACACTTAGCTTTCTGAATTTTCTCTCATTTTTTAAAGATAACTTTGTAATGGCACTCGATGAAGCAAAACCTTTCAAATAGAAAATGTTTAATTTTTAATACTCTATCACCCTATCATAAAAAAAGAACACAGAAAAGTTTGTATTCAAAGCATGAAAAATCGCTGAAACTTTGAGATTCGTTATCAACCCCTTTAAAAGATATTTTGCAGCCAAAAAATTGCTCCACGCAGGACACACCATGCTTTGTACACACATGAAATATCATTGAAATCAGAATTTCAGAAGTAGATGAATTTCCTTATAATGCAGTGTACGAATACTTTTTGGAGCCACTGTAGCTACATTTCATGGTTATTATCGAGAGCAGAGGATTTATTAAAGTAATTTGAATAGATAGTCCGTTGAACATTTCGCTGTCTTTTATTTTTCACACATTCTCATTAAATGCCACTCGGATTCGTTAAAGTTCATCGTTGATTCGTTGACACGTAGAAGGAAGGTGTTGAACTTCACAATGAGTAAACTAATACCGCAGTTGCAATAAGAATCTCAATCACTGTGATACGTTACAATAGAGGCCTTCCTTTGAAAGGGACAAGGTAGAGGACCTTCTATAAAAGTGACCATGGAAATAGCACTCGCTCGACCCTCCGACACGTTGTACATAAATAGATCCATGTATTACACAGACGATACACAGTGTACGGACACATAGAATGGGTAAAAGTGAAAGTAACCGTTCTCTGCACTTTCTAAAGGCCAAGATGTTTATATGCGTGGCACAGAATACAAACGTTATAATAAACGATGCTGGTGTTGCCACGGTGAAAGAAGAACGAACACTTTTCGAACCGTTTTAACGACTGAAAGAACTCGATTACTCGTATCGTTTATCTACACGTTGATTCATTCTTAACACGTTCACTGCCACGTGCCTAACACTTATTTCGACGTCAAATAATATTTTCCTCGTTAAGAGAGAAACAGAAAGAAGTAGTTGCTGATATTGTTAGTATGATGGTGGCTTGCAGCACTATCAATTATTCTAATGGTTATAAATTCCAAGAAATACATTTTTAACTCGCAAACAGACAAAAATAGGATATGTAAATAATAGTAAAGTAATATACATATTATTATAGTA
>JAOPTO010001168.1:0-22251 GCA_033822845.1 Tetrapedia diversipes
ATGTTTAAAAAAGTACATTTCGGAAAGAGGTCCGGGCGATATCGCATATAGTGACGCCCCTGGATTCGCGACCTCTAATTCGATCGTTATTAAACATAAAAATAATCGGGTAACGAAAAACGGCGGAGGTCGGTAAACATCGCCTTGGCCTTGACTGCCAGCACGTGGGCATCGAATTTCAAGGTCCAGAAAAAAGCTGTTTGTCGAAACTCGAACGCCTGTTGTTCGATTAATTCAAATCAAAAATAACGAATCGAGAAAGGGCGTTTCGCATGAGAGTGAGAGAGAAAGAAGCTTCGTCCGTGAGGTATTAAATACCGTGCGCTCACGGACGCAGAGAGATTCCGTATTCAATTTTCGAATCGTGCATTGCGTGGAGGCGTCGCGAAAAGCCGAAATCGAAATTAAACGGAAAGTTTCACGGAGTGAAGTTTATTCGGTCGGAAAGTAAGTGTCGTTTGCGATGATCGTGATCTCGCGCATCGATCGAAAAAGCGGAAGAATTTATAATTAAACGCGGTTGGCGTTTAATTATGTGATTCGTGCGTTTCGCGTTCCGCAGCTCCGTGACATCGGTGGACACCCATAAAGTTCTTATGGGCCACTGACACAAGCACCTGAATTCCTCTGGAAAAGAGGAAAGAACAGTCGATGATCTCCGATTTTCGGAGCTCGACCAAGGCGGTAATAATCAACTATTCTGTCCCGTGCATCTCTGCTGTCCTTACCCCTTGTGAAGCATTAGGGGATGCACGCCCACAGAATAGCGTACGTCTGTCTTAAAATCCTGCCCACGAACAGCAGGTGTATTCTAGTGGAGGATTTCTCCTGCTCCCGTGCATCATGTGAAGATGGAATTCACGCACGGGGGTCTTGAAAAAGTCACAGAATACGCTCGATCTGTGGATCGAAGCAACGGTCGTTCCTTGACAGCTGCAAGGGCTATGATGCAATGGCTACGCCTGATGCAGCGTAGGCCCGGTAGTGCATGTACCAATGCTGTAGAAACAATGCACAGAGGCCCCAGCAGCTATTGGATTGCTACACTGGAGGCACTCTGCAGTTTCTGCAGGTCCATGCACCAGACCTTATGGGACTACACATTGCGTGTGTACTTACAACACACACGCAGGGGAACGAACGGAAGAAGACGTTGTGTGTATTGCGATGGAATCGTCTATTTCATAGGCGAGCCGCATACACACATAAGAGAGTAGATCCTCGGTGTTTACCGCGACGCGGTCAAAACACACAGAACAGTCGGGTCTATATGTGTTGTAGCATCGCGATGCTCAACACTTACTCTCTTAACGGGATTAACTACCGTCGCAAAAAATCGTCGCGACACGGCTGAACGCCGTGCAATAAGCCGACGATTCGGGCTTTAAAACAACAATATTTATATTTAAAACTAATACAGTCCACAATTGTTCGCAGGTGAGGACCCTGACCAACCCGACGAGCCGGACCATTGTGCCCCCTCCAAGGCCAGGCTAAATCTATCGGGCGTCGCACAGATTAAAATAAAAGGAATTTTAATTTGTACTCAAATAATAAACGGTGTTCTGGGGAGGAACACCAAATATAAATAAAGAAAGTTCAGCGTTGATTATTCTTAGCCTTTATCGATACCACTCTCCCTCTCCCGGCTTACTCGAAGATTAGGGAAACTATTTTAATAAATATAGAAATTTCCTTAATCAAATTTCGAACAATACAAATCAGGCAAATCGAGTACGAACGCCGACGTCTTATCCCGAATCCCACCCAGCGCCTCCCACGTAATTCCAATATCAGAATCCTATTCCTCCGACGAAACCCTATTCTCACGCCTAAAACACGACAGAAAAATATAATGAACCGACACCATCCCAAGACGCTTCAACCAGCCGAGGACAAATTAGGCGCGTTCCCGACTACTCGCCACATTTCCTTGCGAGCCATCCAGAACTTTCCACGAGACCTCAGCATAACTCTCCATCACCGCCACACCAACCGGCAACGACACCATCTCCCGGGAGCGGTGATAGTTCTCTTATCTTCGAACCGGACGACCACCCTCCCCACTTACTTCGGAAAATGATCATATCTACACAAGATAGACTGACCATGCGAAAAGAGAATCTCGTTTGCTACGTATGTATGGACGGATAACTGATAGATCAAGGCGCGAAAACTTGGCGACGATCAATAAACTAAAGAAGTCCACCGATCTCATCCTTGGTAGGGCCAAAGTCTCACTGATAGGACAGTTCCAGCTAATACAATTACCAGTAAAATACTCCCCATCAGACACCGTAGATCCCACATACTTGACAGAGGCACTGGGATCCCTATATGACATGGTCACCGAATTTAACCTCTCATCCTTCAGCGTCTCCTCGACAACTATGGACGACATACCATGGGAACCCATCCACTCACAACTAATCGAAATCTTCTCCCCAACTAACGTACAAATCTTCGCCTGCTCCAACCAGATTCAAATACCCCCCATGTACAGAAGACAAGACATCCTAATAGGAAACCATATATCTGCATACGCGGGTCATAAGGGCATAACGAAAACTTACAGACGAATCAGGGAAAAGTATTTTTGGCCGACGCTCAAAGCCGAAGTACAGGACTTCGTCAACAATTGAGAAAGCTGCCAATTGCAAAAACTCACCAGAACCGATACCAAACTGCCCATGACTTTAACCGACATCCCAGGACGAGCATTTGACAAAATTTCTGTGGACATAGTCGGCCAAATCCCGCAGACAGACAACGGACATACATACATTTTAACACTCCAGGACTTGTTCACAAAGTATTCCCTCGTTATCCCCCTACGAACGCCCAATTCCATAGAAAGCTGACGCACTGGTAAATCACCTGATTTGTCGATTTGGAACACCGAAAGCGATCTTGACAGACCAGGGATCAACCTTCGTAAACTCACTATTAAAGACAATCGCGAAACTATTCTGAATAAAACATTTCCGTGCGACGGCATTCCACCCCCAAACGAACGGCTCCATGGAGAGGTCACATCACATCCTGACAGAGTACTTAAAACATTATGTGGATAAAAATAATTCGGGCTCTTGGTTGAACCTCGCAATGTTTAGCTTCAACACGAGAGTCCACGAGGGTACCTAATTCACACCGCTTGAGCTCATATTTGAGCGACAAGCACGCGTCTCCTCCTCCGACTTTGTAGTTACAACCGAAGCAAACGAATCTTATGCTGAATATATGCGATAACTGGAAACCAAGCTAATCAAAACACAGGCGCGAGCACATGATAACCTTCACAACCCGAAAATCGGATAACAAAAATACTATGATAGGAAAATAGATGTGCAATTATTTTCACCGGGGGACCAGGTATATTTGCTAAAGGAGCCACGGAAAGGAAAATTTGATGCGTAATATACTGGCCGGTACGAGGTGCTAGAAACGATTCCCCCAAAAAATATTAAAATTAGAATTAACAATAGAAGAAGTTAAAGCGAGCGAGGTTCATAGCATTCTAAACCCCTGCCCACACCCGAGCTCTAGAGACAATAAGAAACACAGCCGCAACTCCGGACATTTCGTATTCAGTGTATCCAACCCGCGAAATGTTCGAACTCTATTATTGTGCGCGTTCGTGAGTGCCTTTCTACATTTTCTACTACCGACAAACCAAACTGCGAATTCATCAATCTAAAGCCGAAAACTGAAGAGAAAATCGTTCAACTCCTTCAATTAACGAATTACGACGAAACCTGAGTAACTCAATGCAACGTAGAGATCGGCAGAATAATCTACTATTGCGGAATGCATTCACACGTATCAGTAGTAAGCAACGGAAGACAGCAATACACGTTAAATAACATCGCGAGAATCGTGCCATATGCTCTGTTGTGTAGAGAGATGGCAGCAGCGTAGTAGGAGATCGGAACGTACGCTTCGATATGAAATAAAGTATAAAAAACATAGTGTGTACAATATTCCTAAACCCACGCAACCATTTGGTAGAATAACTAACCAACCAGTACAACAATGGCGACGAGAAACGGATTTTAAGACATACAAAAAAGTGCAAAAAATAACGGATGAGAAAAGTTACGGTTTGGAGGTTAAGAAAAGCGCATGGTAAAAATGCTGGGTAACCTAGAAGTGTTCACGCCAGGAGACAATTTCGAAGATTATGAGGAAAGATTACAACAATTTTTCGTCCTCGATAATATAGCGACTGATAAAAAGGTATCGTTCTTAATTACTTTTATCGGTCAAGAAACATATTCGATTCTAAAAAAGTTAACCTCACCGGACAGTCCGACTTCGAAAACGTACGATGACCATGTTAAAATATTAAAAAAGCATTTTGAACCAGAAACAAATATAATTGCGGAAAGATATAAATTTCATAAAGAAGAACAAAAAGAAGGTCAATCGGTATCCGATTACATTGTTCAATTAAAAGTACGTGCTCAAAGCTGTAAATTTGAAGCATTCCTAGAAGAAGTTCTAAGAGACAGACTCGTTTTTGGTCTACGAAATAATAACTTAAGAGCAGAACTATTAAAAATAAAAGATTTAACATTTGAACAAGTTTGTAAAACTGCATCTGGTTGGGAATTAGCAGAACAAGAAAATAAAGGTTCGGAAGTAAAGTCATCACAAGTTAATCGGGTGGCGAATTTTGAACAAAAAGAAAAGAAATACGTTCCAAAGGAGTCAGGGTTTACATGCGGAAGATGCGGAGGACGTCATCCCTGGGATAAATGTCATGTTCAAAAATGGACATGCAATCGGTGTGGCAAGCTGGGCCATATAGCAAAAAAATGTCATTCGCAAATCGGGCAGAAGGACAACAGGGGGATACCATGGAAGAAGAAAAATCATGGGTCCAAACCTGGAGCATCGAGCGCTAGGCGTATTGGTGAAGTAACGGAACAGTTAGAAACTTTAGATTTAAATGGTATAGAACAACTAGGAATAGTAAAAGTAAGTACATACAAATCTGATAATATGAAGGTTGTTATTGAAAATAAAACAATAGAAATGGAAGTAGACACAGGCGCATGCGCGAGCGTTATAACAGACAAAACGTATGAGATGTTATTATCATATATTAAAATTGAAACGTGTAATAAAAAACTGTTCTCGATAACAGGAGATGCCGTAAATCTGATAGGGGTGATAAAAGTAAGAGCAAAATTGACTAGTGACCGAGAGGCGCAACTGTTGGAGTTGTATGTAATAAAAAGTACAAAAGAATATAATCCACTAATAGGAAGAGATTGGCTTGATAAATTAATACCAAAATGGAGAGATATGTATGATGTTGAATCTGTAAATAATACGTTGTCGTTTGGAAATGAATTGTCGATACCGTGGGAACAATATCCTAATGTGCGTGAAACAAACTCAAATAGCACCATAAAACATTTTAAGGCTGAGATGCTTTTGAAAGAAAACGCAGTTCCGATATTTCATAAAGCGTATTCTGTTCCATATAATATGCAAAGTAAAGTTGATAAGGAATTAGTAAGATTATGCGAAAAAGGCGTTTTAGTTCCAGTTCAGTTTAGTGAGTGGGCTAGTCCCATTGTGATAGTAAGCAAACCTAACGGGGATATACGAATACGTGTAGATTGTAAAGTTACTATAAATAAGTATGTAGAGCTGAATTACTATCTGTTACCAAGAATTGACGATGTTTTCGCGAGCTTGACGAATTGCAAATATTTTTGCGTTTTAGATTTAGCAGGAGCATATCAACAATTAGCCGTGTCAGAACAGTCACAACCTTTATTGACGATTAATACACATAAAGGACTATTTAGATATAAAACTTTGTGTTTTGGCGTTTCAAGTGCACCAATGATTTTTCAGTCAGTAATGGATCAGGTTTTGCTGGGGTTTGAAAAAGTTTTCTGTTACTTGGATGATATATTGATAGGTGCAGCGACTATTGAAGAGTGTCATAATAAACTGGAACACGTGTTAAAAAGACTAAACGAATATCGAATACAGATTAATTTAAAAAAATGTAAATTCTTCCAAACGGAGGTGAATTTTCTGGGTCATACTATTACAGGTAAAGGGTTACAACCAAATAAAGATAAAGTTAAATCAATAGTGGAAGCTCCACCACCTACCAACTTACAAGAATTACAATCGTATTTGGGATTATTAAATTATTATTCCAAATTTATACCAAATTTATCCGCGAGACTGACAATCTTGTATCAGCTTTTGCGCAAAGGAACTTCATTCACGTGGACAAATGATCACCAACAAGTTTTTGAAGAAAATAAAACTTTATTAACACACCACAATATTCTGGAATTGTATGATCCAAACAAGCCGATCGTAGTAGCAGCTGACGCAAGTCCATATGGGGTAGGGGCTATTTTATCTCATATAGTGGACGGGAAAGAAAAACCAGTGTTATATGTGTCAAGTACTCTTTCAAGTGCGCAAAGAAATTATTCGCAAATACATAGAGAAGCCTTAGCTATTATTTATGCAGTTAAACAATTTCATAAATATATATATGGAAAGCATTTTGTATTATGTTCAGATGCGGAAGCGCTTAACCCTTTTTAAGGCAGAGGCGATATATTTACCACCAACAAAAACTTTGTGTATCTTTTTATGTAAGTTATCAAAGGAGTCCTAATTTGTTGCACTGGCAACTAAGGAGGTCTGGTTTATTATTATAAAAAAAAAAAATGACGTTTGTGTGACATATTTTTTCTTGGCGCCACTAGCTGTCAAAAATTGCGGTAATTTTGAAAGATAATTTGTTACTCCGTGAATCTTCATATTTTTTATTTGAAAAGAGGTAAGAAACTGTTTTTTTATTATGTATTTATGTTTATTCTACAAGTTGTTTGCTATACCTTACAAGTTACTATCGTATTTAGATGTGAGAAGACTTTTTACTCGGTGGGAAAAATATTCCCGCTGCCCGTGGCGTGTTATGTACATTTGTTGAACTAGTTCCTTCTTTTCTCAGATTTTCATGAAAAATGCCGCGCTATTTGAATGAAAATGATATTGAGCAGATGTTGGACATGTCCGATGATGGCTCAGAAGACGGATTTGAGTCTGATGAGGCAGAAGAGTTCAACGTGAATACAATACAACGGTTACTTGAAGCACCTGATGATTCAAGTGACCTTTTACAAAATTCTCCCACTCATTTGAATTCTACCCCTAACAGTTGTTCCGAGTCAGGTACATCTACAATAGCACTATGTTCACAATTAGATAACTCGCAGCCAGAAGAGCCTTTGATAGTACAGTCATCATCACCCTTAGAACAAGAATTGACTGATGAATCTGAATGTGAAAATGAGTCATGGGGGAAGGTTTTCTGGACATCCAGGCCAGATCCCGATGAATTTGATAAGGTGACAATAAAACCTCGGTATTTATTGAATAGGAGAGCACGTCCAGTAGCGCATTTCAAAAAGTTTTTTAGTGATGAAGTCTTCGATTTGATTGTTACTCAGACAAACTTGTATGCGGAGCAGCAAAATATAAAAAATTGGCAGCCTGTTGACACACAGGAAATTAGTGCTTTTTTAGGCATTCTCATTATAATGGGTTATCATTTTCTTCCACATATTGATTTATATTGGTCATCGGATCCTGGATTTCGTGTGAATGAAATAGCTGAAGTTATGCCAGTAAAACGCTTCAAGAAAATTTTAGAGACTTTGCATTTGAACGATAATAGTCAACAACCAAGTAGAGAAGATGTAAATTTTGATAAATTGTATAAAATTCGTCCTCTTATATCTTTACTTAGTCAATCATTTCAATACAATGCCTTCAATTCCTCTTCCCAAAGTATCGATGAGAGCATGATACTATTCAAAGGAAGGTCCAGTTTGAAGCAGTACATGCCGCTAAAGCCCATAAAAAGGGGCTATAAAGTGTGGTGCTGTTGTGATAGTAGTACAGGGTACTTGTATAACTATGAAATTTATACAGGTAAAACAGGACAAGGAACAGAAGAGGGTCTAGGGGCTAATGTCGTAAAGAAATTGTCAAGTAAATTAGCACAAGAAGATTTCAAGTCTCATGTTACATTCGATAACTTTTTTTGCGATTTTTCTCTCATGCAGTACTTGTATGAAAAAAATATTTATGCCACTGGAACAGTAAGAAGAAATAGAGCAATTTTACCTAACATAATAAAAAATAACACAAAAAGAAACGGCAAAAACAAAAGCCTAAAGTTGAAAAAAGGTGAATTCAAGTGGAGAACTAAACAAGATGTAGCATTTACTGTGTGGCAAGATACTAAACAGGTTTTATTGTTGACAACTGCATTTCATCCTAAAGTGGAAGTAACAACTGTACAAAGAACGCAAAAAAATGGCACCAGGGAAGCTGTAAGTTGTCCTATGGTTGTGAAAGAATACACCAAAAGAATGGGCGGTGTCGACCGTTTTGACCAAGTGAAGGGGACGTATGCTGTCGGAAGGAGAAGTAAACGCTGGTGGTTGCGGATATTCTACTTCTTGATGGACGCAAGTTTGACAAACTCTTTCATTTTATATTCCCTAACGTCGAGAGTAGAAAAGCTTACCAACTTAGAATTTCGGGTGGCTGTTGCCAGAGGATTGATTGGTGGCTATAGCAGCAGAAAAAGAAGATCAAGCTTGCCTACAAATATCTGCAAGAAATCACGCATAGCATGCCCAGAGGTATATCAAAAAACTGTAAATGCTGTACCTGAAGAACTGCGGTTTGTAAACGTAGGTGACCATATGCCAGCAGAGTTGGAGACTTACCGACGCTGTAAATTGTGCAGCACAAAGGTCAAAGATAAGCGTAGCAAAATAAAATGCAGCAAGTGTAATGTCCCTCTTTGTATCACGCCTTGTTTTGCACAATTTCATAGAAAATAATGTCTCAAATTCAGCTTGCATGTGACTCTGTTGACGGGCAGTGGGAATATTTTTACCACCTATTTTTCCAAAACTTCCGAAATAATTAGTGTTTTTCTTTTAAGTTTATTTTTATTATATAAATAAAAACATGCCAAAAATATAAGCGCAAGTTATTTTATTACTCCGAATCCTTCTGCCTTATAAAGGGTTAAAGAAATTTTTCAGCCAAATAAAACTACGGCCATACTGGTTTGTTCGAGATTACAACGATGGGCTATAATACTTTCTGTGTATAATTATGAATGGCAATATAGACGTGCTAGAAATATGGCAAATGTCGATGCATTATCTAGATTGCCTAGAAAAACAGTACTAAATGTTGAAGGAGATACTATGAAAAGTATCGAAATACAAGATTCAAAAATCGTTACGCCTAATCAAATAAAAAAAGCTATGAAGAAAGATAAACTATTAAAAATAGTAGCTAAATATGTCAAACAAGGATGGGCGAGTCATGAAGTAATTAGGTTAAATCCAGAATTGAAGTATTATTATACGTTAAGGAAACAATTAAGTAGCGAAGATAAATGTTTATGTTTTGGAAATAGAGTAATTGTATCAGCGAGTTTAAAACAACAAGTTTTACCTACCTTACACCAAAATCATGAAGGTGTTGTCAGAACAAAAATGCTAGCGAGAGGAATTATATGGTAACGAGATATGGATAAAGATATTGAGCAAGAGATAAAAAAATGCGAAGTTTGTAATTTAACTCAAAATATTTTAAAAGAAAAAGTAGAATTAAAGTGGCCAGAAACAACACGTCCATTTGGTAGAATACACACAGATTTATTCCATTTTCGCAATGAAAATTATCTTATTGTAGTAGATGCATTTTCAAAATTTATTAATGTAAAACTGTTACGGAAAACAGATGTATCGGCGATAATGAGTAAATTAGACCAATTATTTGCGTTTTTTGGATTACCAAGTGAAATTGTGTCGGATAATGGTCCGCCACTTAATTCTTATGTTTTCAAAGAATATGGTAAACAGAAGGATATTAAGATTTAAAAATCACCACTGTATCATCCGCAAAGCAACGGGTTAGCGGAAAATGGAGTACAAACAGTAAAAAACTATTTGAAGAAATTTGTGTTAGATGCGAGGCTAAAAGCGGAATCAAATGTGGAAAAGATAAATCGTTTTTTGAGTTCGTACAATAATACACCCTCGACAGTCACGGGTCTCTCTCCAAATAGTATTATATTTAGTTATCCACTAAAAACTAATATTAATAGTGTTTAAAAAAGCACATTTCGGAAAGAGGGTCGGGCGATATCGCACATAGCGACGCCCCTGGATTCGCGACCTCTAATTCTATCGTTATTAAAAATAAAAATAATCGGGTAATTCAAACCGGCGGATTTCGGTAAACATCGCCTTGACCTTGACTGCCAGCGCGAGGGCATCGAATTTCAAGGTCCAAAAAAAAGCTGTTTGTCGAGACTCTAACGCCTGTTGTTCGATTAATTCAAATTGAAAGTAACGAAACGAGAAAGCGCGTTTACGCATGAGAGTGAGAGAGAAAGAAACTTCGTCCGTGAGGTATTAAATACCGTGCGCTCACGGACGAAGCGAGATTCCGTTTTAAAGTTTCGAAGTGTGCATTGCGTGGAGTCGTCGCGAAAAACCAAATTTCGAAATTACACGGAACGGAGTGAAGTTTGTCCGGTCGAAAGGTACGTGTCGTTTACGATTGCAGTGATCTCGCGCATCGACCGAGAAAATGGAAGAATTTATAATTGGACGTGGTTGGCGTTTATCATAAGATTCGTGCGTTTCGCATTCCGCAGCTCTGTGACGTCGGTGGACACCCATAAGGTTCTTATGGTCCACCGACACAAGCACCTGAATTCCTCTGGACAAGAGGAAAGAACAGTCGAAGATCTCCGATTTTCGGAGCTCGACCAAGGCGGTAATAATCACCTATTGCTGTCCGGTGTATCCCTGCTGTCCGACCCCGTGAAGCATTAAGGGGATACACGCCCACAGAATAGGGTACGCTCTTTCTTAAAAACCTGCCTACCAACAGCAGGTGTATTCTAGTGGAGGATATTGGTCCTGCTCCCGTGCACCATGTGAATCGGGGACGCCCTTTCACGCACAGGGGGTCTTGAGAAAGTCCTAGAATACGCTCGATCCGTGCACGATTGAGCTACGGTCGTTCCTTCCAAACTGCAATGGCTAAGATGCTATTTGAGCTACGCCTATCGCAGTGTAGGCCCGGCGGTGCATGCACCAATAATGTAGAAACATCGCAGAGTAGCCCCAGCCGCTCTGCGAATGTAATACTGGAGGCGCTTTGCAGGTCTGCAGGTCCATGCAGCCAGCCACCATGGGACTACGCATTGCGTGTGCCCTTACAACGCACACGCAAGGGGAACGAGCGGAAGAAGGCGTTGTGTGTATTGCGACAAAATCGTCTATTACATAGGCGAGTCGAATACACACATAAGAGAGTAGATCCTCGGTGTTTACCGAGACGTGGTCAAAACACACAGACACGTCGGGTCTATATGTGTTGAAGCATCGCGATGCTCAACACTTAATCTCTTAACAGGATTAACTACCGTCGCAAAAAATCGTCGCGACACGGCTGAACGCCGTGCAATAAGCCGACGATTCGGACCTAAGAATAATAAATATTTATATTGCAAAACTAATACAGTCCACAATTGTTCACAGGTGAAGACCCTGATCTACCCGATCAGCCGGACCGTTGGGCGCCAACCAGACCAGGCCATTAGATCAGGCGAAGAGACAAATTAAACTCAATACTTTAATTTGTATTATAAAAATAAACGGGGTTCCGTGTTGGAACACCAATATAAATAGAATTTAGCGTTGACAATTCTTATCCGTTATCGATACACTCTCCCTTTCCCGGCTATTCGAAGACTAGGAAATTATTTATTTTAATATAAACATTTTCTTAGTCAGAATTTCGAACAAATAGTATAAATCCGTTAGTCATAAAGAAAAAACAAAGTAAAATGATTCTAAAGGACAAAACAAAACCATTTAAGGACAATGATAATACTCGAGAAAAAGATTTTAAACCCGGAGAGAGTATCCTATATAAGAATCATTTTAAAGAATATTTTAAGTGGATACCAAGAAAAGTAGTAAAGAAAATAAGTCAATATATGTATGTCATTAATATGAATAACAGAATACGTACGCTTCAGTAAGAGAAAACCGTATAAAAAATTATTGGTATTCGAATCCTGAGAAAGTTAATGATATAATGAATGCAACGTGTAAGGATAGGAATAAGAAAAAGGGAAAAGGACGGGATTCTGAAGATCCAAGTAAATTAAGAAGGTCTTCTAGAGAACGAAGAGCTCCACAGAGATATGGAGATAGGTGTTTGGTAGTTCAGTTAATTAGTAGGAGGCATATCATTACATAATATATGAGTTTATGTTTAATTACATAATGTATGAGGTATGTTTAACCATAGTCTATATTTTCGTTAGTTATGAGTTTCATTTCGATGTACTAATGTTCATTTAAAAAGGGGAAAGTATTGTGTAGAGAGATGGCAGCAGCGTAGTAGGAGATCGGAACGTACGCGTCGATATGAAATAAAGTATAGAAAACATAGTGTGTACAATATTCCTAAACCTAAGCAACCATTTGGTAGAATAACTAACCAACCAGTACAACAACAGGTTTGTACAGGTGGCCAGTAATGAGGCACTACCCATTTATGATTTTGGAACAATCAATGTTGAGACATGGGTAGATGGTATGTGGATTCAATTTGAGTTAAGAGATGTACAGTGGGTTCCTAAGCTAAATCAAAGTTTACTGTCAATTGGAAGTGTAACAGGGAAAGGATTTAAGATAATAACAATTCAGAGCTATTGTGAAATATTTAATAAAAACAATATGAAGGTTACCTGTGGACTTAAAAATAAGCATAATCAGTTTGAAATGGCTTTCAGAGCAGTTATGCCACAAAAAGCAAATGCTGCTGAAGTGGTATCACTTGAACAGTGGCATAGACGGCTAGGCCACATAAATACTATGTCGATTAAGAATATTGAAAAACACCAGTTGGCAGGAGTCAAAATCTGCAAAGAGACGAAATATTTCTTCTGTGGGGACTGTCAAAAAGGAAAGATGCATCGAAACACACACAAACCAAATAAATACAGAGAATGTCTCCCAGGAGAATTTCTACACACAGATGTGTGTGGCCCAATGGAAACTGTTTCAATAGGTGGTCATAAATATTTTCTAACTGTTATAGATGAAGCAACCAGCTTCAGGTATGTATATTTTCTAACCTACAAATCAGAAGTGCCGAGTATTCTAGAAGCAGCTATAAAACAAATCAGTAATAGCACTGGAAATCGAGTAAAAAGGATAAGATCGGATAATCCAAAGGAATACATAAGTGAAGAACTGCAAAAGTACTTAAGAAAAGAGGGTATAATTCAAGAAAGAATAGCACCTTACACTCCTGAGCAAAATGGTATTGCAGAAAGAGATAACAGAACGATAGTAGAAAGTGCCCGAATCATACTGCTTGCTACTGACTTACCAAAAAGTTTGTGGAGTGAGGCAGTACGAACAGCCGTATATATATTGAACAAAACACCGTCTACAAAGACACCGTGGAACACGCCATTTGAAAAGTTCTTTGGTCATAAACCAATGTTAAGCCATATAAAAGTATTTGGAACAGAAGCCTATGTACATGTACCGAGTCAATTTAAACAAAAATGGGAACCAAAAGCAAAACAGATGTTTCTCACTGGTTATGAACCAACATCAAAGAATTACAGACTCTATAATCCTGTAAAAAGAAAAATTATAACTGCATGTGATGTTGTATTCAATGAAAAGGTAATAGATCATTTACCTACTAATAAAGAAGAAGAAACAAATGTACAAACAAAAGAAGAAGTACAAGAGAAAAAGGAAGAAACTACTTCTAGTGAAGATGTAAGAAAAGAAGAATTTAGTGAAAACAAGAAAAGCAAGTACAATCTGCGAAGCAATCCTAAACCAGTTCAGAGATACAGCCCCATGGAATATAAGGCAGCCTACGCAGAGTACCAAGGAGAACCTAGTACATATGAAGAATCACTACAATCAAATGAGGCAGATAAATGGAAACAGGCTATAAATGAGGAACTTGAGTCTTTAAATAAGAATAGAACTTGGGACTTGGTTCATCCACCAGCAAAGGTAAGACTAATAGGTTGTAAGTGGGTTTCCAACCTAAAAACTGTTCCAGGAAAAGTATCCAGATATAAAGCTAGATTGGTGGCAAAAGGGTATTCCCAGGTTGAGGGAATAGATTGTAAAGAAACGTTTTCATCGGTTGCCAAATATGATACCATTCGAACCATACTGTCAATTGCAGCTGTTGATGACTTAGAAATGGTACAATTTGACGTAAAAACAGCGTTCCTCTATGGTGAACTAAGCGAAAAATTGTACATGGAGCTACCTATAGGTAGGCTTACCATACGTCCCGGTTTGACCGGGATAGTCCCGATTTGAGATCCCAGTCCCGGCGTCCCGGTCAAACTTGAACAGCACCGACACCCCAACCAATCGTTCCCCCGCGCCCCGCCGCGCCGCCCGTGCCACCCGCGCCAAAGACGAAACAAAAGCGAGCGAGAACGAGTGATACCGACTGCGTGCGTGAGCGTGAAAATTTATTACCTCAGTCAGTTGTGCACATACAAGCGTGTCTACTGCACGTGTCCACTATTAAACCGTGTTGCGTTCAGTTTTTTTTACGTCCTCGTAGCCCGCCTGTGTTGTATTTAGTGTCTATTGTATTGACTTTTTTTCGTCGAAACAGATATTTATCGTACGATTTTTCCTGGCCCAGCATGCCAAAACGGAATTGTACATTCACAAAAGAACTTGAAAATGACTATCCGTTTCTTAAAAAGCTCTGCGGTCATAACGACAGAGTGAAATGTCAACAGTGTTTATCAGAGTTTTCAATAGCACACGGTGGAAGAGCGGACATCAAGGATCATCTAAAGTGCTCGAAACACAAGGCCAGCGTACGTGTCATTGCAAGCTCATCTACCATAACATCGTTTTTCAAAAATGTCGAACCCGCAGAAAATGAACTTTCCATTGCTGCTAAAGAAGCTACTTTTGCATTCCATACAGCAATGCACGATATAAGTTTTAAAACATCTGATTGCTTCTCAAAATTAATATCGAAGCTATTTGAGCCCAAATTCGGGTCTGCGCGTACCAAGTGCGAAGCGATCATCACGGGAGTGATCGCACCGATGGCAAGAGATGAACTACACGATGAGCTAAAAGAATGCAATTTTTTGAGCATTTCAACAGATACATCAAACAGACATGATGTTAAATTGGCACCAATAGTTGTGAGGTACTTTGTACCTGTGAGAGGTATATCTGTGAAGTTACTCGATTTTCGATCTGTCGTCGGAGAAACGTCTGAAATCTTGGCAAATCACATAATGTCGATAATCAAAAGACACGAAATAGAAAACAAGGTGGCTGCTTTCTGTGGTGATAACTGTAATACGAATTTCGGAGGGGTAAACAGGCGGGGCACCAACAACGTCTATTCCAGGCTCAAGGAAGGTCTCGGCGTTAACATAAAAGGCATTGGTTGCAGCGCACACATCATTCAGCAGTTGATGGTCTGCCTGTCGAAATAGAGGCTATCGTTGTTAAGATATACAAATATTTTTGTATATATACTGTACGCGTCACAAACTTAAAAGAGTTTTGTGAGACAGCTGACATCGAGTACAAAAAATTAGTGAAACATGGAAATACAAGATTTCTGTCTTTATTACCAGCTGTGAAAAGGATCCTGCAGCTATACGAAGGCTTGAAATCTTATTTTCTTGCTCAAGTAAACTGTCCGCTCGCATTGCGACAGTTCTTCACAACAGAAATTGGAGCACTTTATTTTTGGTTTGTGCTCGAACAGTTAAATGTATTCAACAAGACCATTGAGTCTACGGAGAAGACTAACTCAACGGCGACAGATGTAGGTATGGAGTTGGCAAAGTTAAAAACCAATCTTCAAAACAGGATGGAAAACAAATTTCTTCTACAAGCAGCTAAACAACTCTTAAATAAATTGAAAGAGTCCATAAATGTCGAAAACTTCATGAGTGACGTTCACGCTTTTTATGAGCGCTGCATATCGTATTTAACATTGTGGGAAAAGAGCTTCGACAGAGCTGAAGGTTTTGAGTGGATCTGCTTGAAAAATGAGCTCAACTGGAGTGAAATCGAAAAAGCAGCAGAAAATATAAATAAAATGCAAAAATCTCAATCGAAAACCCAAATAATGATTGATGAGCTGTTTGATGAGGTGTTATTGGCAAAAAGCTTCTTCCAAAATTCTAATGAAGCTAATTACTCCGAGAAATGGGTCCAGCTATTCACCCATTTTCACAAGCAGCATATTGAGGTGCCAAATTTAAAAAAAATTGTGGAGTTTGCTATGTGTCTACCCGGTACTTCAGCGCCAGTGGAAAGAATTTGTTCACAGATAAAAAAAATGTGGTCTGACGATCGGGGGAGGATGGAAGAATGCGTTGTGGAAGCCTTGCTTACGTGCAAACTCAACTTGAACATGTCATACAGTGAATTTTATGACAAAATTAAGCACGACAAAACGATTCTGAAGAAAGTGCACTCTAGTGAAAAATATAAAGCAAGCGTGGGTGAATAATAAAACCGGGCAAATTTTTTGTGTTGTTTGTATTAATTGTACTTTGTCTCTTTTTCTTTTTAATAAAAAATATATTCACATTTATTAATATGTTTTCAATTCATAATAATTTTGATTGCATTTCAAATATGAAAAACACAAATTAAGCGAAAAGCAAAATGAAAATGAGCCTCTTTCTCTTCTGCGTCCCGGTTTGGCTCTTCGTAATTATGGTAAGCCTACCTATAGGTCTAAATGTTGAGGATAAATCGTTAGTATGTAGATTAAACAAAAGTTTGTATGGTTTGAGACAAGCTCCACGGGTATGGAATGAGAAATTTACTAATTTCTTAAAAACGTTTAACTTCAAACAAAGTGAAGCTGACCCATGTCTGTATGTGTGTGAATCTGCAAATGACAAAATTTATTTGTTACTGTATGTGGATGATGGACTCGTATTGTCTTCCAATAAGAAAATCTTAGATTCAATTTTGTATCATCTGTCTAATGAATTTAAAATCTGTGTGGGAAATCCAAATTACTATGTAGGAATTGAAATCAATAGAGATAGAACAAACAAACAAATTTTTCTAAGTCAAAAGATGTACATAACAAATCTAATTCAGCGTTTCAAAATGGAAGATTCTCATCCCGTAAGAGTTCCGGCTGATCCGAACGTGATTTTAAGAAAAGAAGAGAGCGAACGAGCCTGCGACTTTCCATATAGAGCTGCAGTCGGAGCATTAATTTTCACGGCCACAGTTTCAAGGCCAGATATTTCATATGCAATGGGAGAAGTTTGTAGATATATGGAAAAACCTGCGAAAAGCCATGTTGCAGCTGTTAAGCGAATTATTAAATACCTTCGCAGATACACGGATATTGGTATAATGTATGGTCCTCAACCGTCAAACCTTGTTGGTTTTACGGATGCGGACTTTGCTCGTGATTCTGACAGTAGAAGATCTACATCAGGTTATATATTTTTGTATAACGGAGGACCAATTACTTGGTCCTCGCGTAAGCAACAAACTGTTGCATTATCAACAACAGAGGCGGAGTTCGTTGCGTGTTGCGAAGGGACTAAGGAGGCGTTGTGGCTAAGACAAATGTTAAAGGACATTGGTAAATTACATGATGAGGCCACATCGATCATGGTAGACAATCAAAGTGCAATTCGGAGAATTAACAATGGTGTATTCCATAACAGAACAAAACATATAGACATTAAATATAACTTTATTAAAGATGCCTGCAATAAAAAAATGGTAAAGATTGATATGGTCTCGAGTGCACAACAACTTGCTGATGTCTTTACAAAACCACTGACTCAAGATAGATTTAAAGAAATTCTAATGAAAATAGGACTAAAGTAACATTGAGTGCAAATCACGAGTGGGAGTGTTAGAGATGTATGCGTAATTTGTGGGAATCTGTGTAAGTGTGTAAGCGTGCGAGTGTGTTTGTCATTTGTCGAGGTCCTTCCAGAATGTTCCCCACCGCTTATCCTATGGCGCGTAAAAGACCTTCCAGAATATTCGATACTAATACCCCTAACAAGTGTAAAAAACAAGAGCGTGCTCGACGCCGCGCAGTTCACGTTTGATGGTTGTAAGAGTTTGGATGTATGAGTCGTTTAATAACATTTATCTGTATTAAGACAGTTTATACGTGTATTACTTGTAATCTATAAATAAAACAATTTATTTACCAAGTAATTGCCAAAGGTGTACAGAAACATTCCTAATTTCATAAAATCTAATACAGTCGATAAAAATGTGTGTTGGAACAAATATTAATTTGCGACCTAACAATTATACCCAGATTAAAACGAAAGACTTCGACACAACATATACGTATACCAACGAAGTTAGTTTTAATCTAGTATTTAAAATTAACGAATTAGCCTTACATATGGAAAATATACATTTATTTGATACTAATCTACACAATTTCTGCATACATAACATTGAAACTTGTAAAAACACGGAGTATCACAGTTTAGAAATAAGAACTAACAATATCGCTAAGAAAATTAACAAGCTACATACCTTGCTTCACAAGAGGTTAACGAAACGAGGTTTAATAAAAGCTATAGGGAGTATTTCGAAAACAATGTTTAGAACTCTAGATGAAAGTGACCTAACCTTCATTAACGAAAATATTGATAAACTTTATAGCAAAACTAACACTATCACACATATTATTCAGAATCAGACGGCAATAATTAAAGGCTTTATACAAAGCAATTATGAAAAAAACATAATAAAAGGATTGCAAACTCAAGAAGAAAACATAACTCAAATACAGTCTAAAGAACAGGTATTGAACAATTTAATAATTGCCGACACCCTAATCAATGATTTAGTAAACAAGGCGAACGATTTTTATCTTATGCTAATCCTAGGAAAACAGGGAATCATAGATACAACCATGATACCAATAGATACCTTCATTAAAGCATTCGACGAATTAACGAAATTAGATCCACTTATACAGCCGAAAACTGAAAACTTTCAAACATTAATAGATACTAGTACACTTAATTTAGTTACACAAGAGAACACTATCATTTACCAAATTAAAATTCCAATGTTAAACTCACACAAATAGCAACTAGTCAGGCAGTACGCCATACGTCGAAAGTATAACAACGTCTTTGCAGCTCCTATAATAGACTATGAATATTCAACTATACAACCAGGGCCGTACATACTTACTGACACAAACACCATGCAAAGAAATTCTAGAAAAACACCGATAGGCAGACTTTGCAAAATCTCGCAGCCTATAAATCACGGAAAATACAACACCATTTGCGACAATAGATGTAATACAGCTTTGTTAAAATAGATCTTTTAGCATTTATACCGATGGAAAGAAACAATCAATATATTGTAATACCACAGAAACCGATTCAAATCCAACCGTTATGTGGAAAACCAGAAACTATAGAAATATCACAACCAACTATAATAGCGACTAACAAACCTTGTATACTGATGTATGAAAACCATGTAATGAAAATTGGAAAGACCATACAAAACTGTAATACAACAATTCAAAATTACAGCATGCCCTTGGAGATCAAATTAACGAAGGACGACTTACTGAAAAACATTATTTCGACTATACCAAAGGTTTCAGCAAATTTCAATAACTATAATACATGAATACTTTAGGACAATTAGATTCACAATTATCAGATCTTAGGGATGAGAAACGAATACTAGCTACTAAAGAAACTTTGAGTGCGATTGATGGAGAGAGATATTGTGTATTATTGTCTGAGGTTACTACGTAAATATAACATGCATGATCCGATTTATAACATAATACTATATTACATCGTACAAATAATCGACAACCTGCGAATCACAATTGCATATTTTCAGAGAGACCTGTGGCTGTTGTGTAGGGTGTGAGCGAGAAGGAAAAGGAATGGGAAGGGGTGTTTCATCCGGGACCTGCTGGTGGACTCATCAGTAAGGCTTACCTAGCAGGCCCCTGCCTTAGACACAGGGATAGGAAGGGACAGTTCAGAACTCGTATATATAGGAACCGTGACCCGGCTCGAGCACTTGCGAGAAAGATGCTCGCTAGCTAGCTCCCTCCTAGTGGCGAGTGTAGGAAGGTCGCCACAGACCAAACACCTCTTCTGGAATTAGCAACATCATATGGAGAGAACTGACAAATCTTCATCAGATTCTACCTCTTCTGAAATAATATCTCATGGTAGAAATCAGAGTGATCCCACATCTTACCATTCTGCAGAGCAACGCATCATTGAGACACTGATTAAGATCCGTTTAGTGCGAGTCGAGAAGAGCGTTAACAGTTTAGCTTCAACTGATACCGATATCAAAACAAGCGTATCAGACATTGAGAGTATATCCAAAGAGGAATTGACTTCGAGGGTGAATCAACTCTAGTCTGAAATATCGGCGCTTGCTGAAGAAACAAAACAATTTGCGTCTTTCAGGGACGATATCGAGAAGCTAAAATCAGTGGTTAAGGACCATTCTCGCAGCATCAACACAGTTTCTGACGCTGTTGCTGAACTTGAGACTTTCTTAGCTAAGAACTTGAAAGGTAAGGAAGGTGTGGACCATCGCGACAAAATTGTTTCACTAACAGCTGAGCTTTCCACTATTCAATCGGCTCTCCAAGACATCATAAAGATGTCTCAAGAAAGTAGCTCCGATGCAGCCTCCAGCCACAAACAGTCCCGGCCCCCTGTAATTAAAACCTGAGTTTCCGAGCAAGGTAGTGGATCGGTAGGTTCATGCCAAGTTTGGACTGATGAAGCCGCCGACATCGCTGCCGACGACTTTATTAGTTTCGATCTTCTGTCGGACACTTTACGTGGGCTGCGCAAAATAAATTTCACGGTAAAAGAGAACAGGGACTCAGCTATTAAGCTGATCGACGGTTTGGTGAAAAGCCAAATATAGCGATTCAAAATAGTCGTTTTCCACCTGGGCTCTATTGTCAATACCACCGTTGGCATTACAGCAGATTTGCTGCTGAAACTTAGAAGCGCTTTTGATTTTAGTGAGCGTTATGTTAGTGATACCGCCAGAGACAAGAAAATGGGCTCCTATGATGCAAATGTAGCGGCCGTCAAGGTTATTACTCGCATTTTCGAACTTAAACGCCACAATCCCGTGGATAAGTTATATATCTACGGGATTTACAACATTTATAGAGTCTAGCATCGGTTGTTTCAATCATT
Organism: Tetrapedia diversipes; assembly: GCA_033822845.1. NCBI lineage: Eukaryota > Metazoa > Arthropoda > Insecta > Hymenoptera > Apidae > Tetrapedia > Tetrapedia diversipes. Next base: position 21,374 of record JAOPTO010001168.1, read on the forward strand.
TTACCGTCCTACAGATCAGAAGTGGGATTACCACACGTGTTTTACGAGTAAATTTATCTAAAAGACTTGCGTAGTGTAGAAGGGAAGATGTCATTTAAAGGGAGGCATCTAGATACGTCCTGGAGACGCACGCGGATTCATGGGGATTCCTGTCGTAGTGAAACCTCAAATTCGAGACATCAGTGCCGCGACCAATCGGGACAGGTCTGCCCTACGTCGCGATAGACGAGACGGATCTCGAAATAGGTCACGTACTGAACAGTCATCCCAGGCGAGTGGTGAGTTCGATTTTGCGAAACTAACTGAAATATTAGCAGGATTGATACAAGTGGGCTCCACTAATAATAAAACGAACAGATATACAAATGAAAAGGTATTTCCGGAATTTAATCCGGGATCTAAAGAATTATCTCCGGTGGAATGGTTAGAAAGGGTCAATATGCCAGGTGTAATGTATGAGTGGGATAAGACTCATAAATTGTATTTGGAGACCCCAAGGTTACGTGTAAATTCGAAGGCACGGTACGATGCGTTACAAAACACATCGATTTCGCGGAAGGCATTCGCGGCTGCCATTGTGAGGCAATTCCCGGGCAAGGAAAATTTTGGAAAGTTGTTTGGTCAGGAATACACGACGTCAACATTCGTATGAATGTAATAGCTGCAAGAAACACAACATTTGCTGAGTTATATCAGTGTTTGAGCATGTTTCCCGTACCACAAGCTAAGAAGTCAGAGAGCATTAAAAATCTTAGGGACGGTAGAGAAAACAAAATTATACGGGATAAGGGGCGTGAAATAGGTCGCGACGGGAGATCTAACCACATCAGTAGCTGTTTTCACTGTAAGATATCGGGACACAAAAAACAGGAGTGTCC
>JAOPTO010001169.1:3950-44648 GCA_033822845.1 Tetrapedia diversipes
AGGCGCGAGCAGGTGAAATTAATACGATCTTGATTCAATGAACCTCGCGGCGATGGTCGACTTTCGCTAGTGCGTAACATTGTTACCGATCAATCCTTCGTGGGAACGATTGCGTCTGGCTGCGGTTTGCGAGAAATTCCTGGTGACCTTGCTCCATTTGCCCTCTCATTTGCAGCAGGAAGGAGCTGTCCAATTGGAGGCGAGCTCTATCAAGGATGACGTGATCTCGTGCAAATTTTGGAGGGAGAAAACTACCGTCGTTCAGGGTCGCGAGTACGACCTCGTCAGCACATCGTACAACCTCCTCGTGGCTGCCGGCAAGAGCTTGAAAAGTACGTAATCGTTATAGTTCGTTTGAAAGCATCGCTCCTTAACCCTTTGAGTGCTGAATACTCTCGGCCTAAGTGCTCCGTGTGGACGGCGGTTGCGATGTTACTTGTACTTACACTGATAATCGCGTTGCAGTCAGCGGAAGATCGAAAAAATTGACAAACGCATTTATTCGTCCATGATCCCTACCAGCAACTTTCGTCAAACGCATATATGCGTCCATAGTCCCTACGAGCAACTTTCGTCGGACGCATATATACGCCCATAGCACTCAAAGGGTTAACGAAGAAAACAAAAATTGACGAGCGCATTTATTCGTCCATAGTCCCTACCAGCAACTTTCGTCGGACGCATATATGCGCCCTTAGCACTCTCAAAAGATTAACGAAGAATACAAAAATTGACGAGCGCATTTATTCGTCCATAGTCCCTACCAGCAACTTTTTACGGACGCATACATGCGCCCATAGCATTCAAAGGGTGAACACTTAGCCGACCGAATGAGGAGATCTCCTATTTTTTCCTCAACAAAACGCTGCAATTGATCCTAACTTTTGTTATTAGTTGATCTTCAACTAGTACTGTTCATAAATTTTCCAAAGTACAATTTTTAATAAATTCAACACTAGCTCAAGATTAACTAAGAACAAAAATATATAGAATCAATGGCAGAGGAAAGAATGGGAGATCTCCCCATTCGGTTGGACAAGTGTTAACACTTAGACTGTCACATTAGTCATATATGACTGGCCACGGTTTTTCCTGTGACGTCATGGTGGTCATTGGTCACTGGAGTGTTTTGACTACTTACGATTTTAAGAGTTAAATAAAAATTGGTCATATACAGTAGCGGACAAAAGTTGAAGACCAAAGGGTCAAAGAAAGGAAATAAATTAATTAATTTAACGGAAATACTGATTTTTTAGCTATTATCTTATAAATTCCTCTGAAATCTTAGAAAAATTCACAATTAATATTCCAACTTTTCATTCAAGACCATACAACTTTCTTCGTGTACAGGTACATAAAACCGCTTTTGCATACCACTCAGGTATCAATAGAATGATCTTTAATGTTAACAACACCTATCCTACTCTAGATCTGTTCAGCTAATCTCTTCACTCTATAAAACAGCTGCAACACCGCTCTTCTCTGTATTTCTATATTTTCACTTTTCTGTGTTTACTATTATTATATTTTTATACCTCACTGTAAAGATAATCTCGTATAAATAAATAAATAAATATGTAAGTAAATAATTAAATAAATAAATAAATAAATATGTAAACAAATAATTAAATAAATAAATGTGTAAGTAATTAAATAAATAAATACATAAATAAATAAAAAAATTGACAGTTGGTGCATTTTGAACATTACCGTTAATTAAAGGATACTTTAAAGTAAAAAGTGTCCCATTGGACAATTAAAAATTTTTATTAGAACATCGAAAATAAAACATTAATTTCTATGAAACATGTAATTTTGGCGTGACAGTCAAAGGGTTAAGCGAACCCAGAATCTTTTCTACTTTCCCCACGAAAGACTCTTTATCTTATGCGTTACACTATGTTCAACGTAAGTGAGATTATTGGAAATCGAAGAAACGCCCCAAGAAATCGGTATGTCGAAATGTTTCAGGTAACGGCGTCGGTTTCCACGACACTGCCTACGACGCGACAGGTGGCGCGAAACTATTGTCCGACGTCGGCGGTTACACAACGGCGAGCAATATCCTAATTCGTGTCCATGGCGCCTTGATGCTGGCATCTTGGATCGGCACCGCGTCGATCGGCATCCTTCTGGCCAGATACTACAGGCAGACTTGGGTCAGCTCGCAGTTGTGCGGAAAGGACCATTGGTTCGCTGTAAGTGGCCAATTTTTCGCGTAAATCGGCCCTAGCCGACCCACCCACCGACGAGATCCTTGGTCCAATGGAACTAACGACCATTGGCTCGCTCGCGATGGCACCTATTTGGCGGGTCGATGCGCCTGTCGGTGGTTCCACGAGCTTCCCGGATCGGGGTTAATCGGAGGAACCGCGAATAGAAGGGCAATTTGATAATGTCACGGCGCGCTCTTTCCGGAAATTAACAGTCGACGCACGGGGCCCGCGTGATCGCAATTTAAATCGAGTGCGTGAATCATTTCGCTTAATCAGATTTTAATTGGCGGGATGGCATTCGATGGAGATCGCAACGATCGTTCCGGGTGCGCTGTTTGTTTTACAACGAACGATTTCGGTAGTAAACGTAAGCTCAGAACGGAACGACGACAATTACAGTAACGGACAAAAGTTTACGACAGGACAATGTAAAATGATAATTTTATGGTTCGCAAATATTACTTATCCATTCATTTTGATTGTCATTATGGTAAAACACTATTTATTGATTAGCATAGAATACAAATTTTATTTATAGTGTTATTTCTTATTAATCAATTAATTTGCAGTAGCGGTCAAAAGTTTAAGACGACAGGACAATGTAAAACTATAATTTTATGGTTCGCAAATATTGTTTACCCATTCATTTTTATTGCCATTATGGTAAAGTACTATTTATTCATTCGCATAGAATAAAAATTTTATTTATACTGTTATTTCTTATTAATTAATTAATTTATAATTGTGAACAAAAGTTTAAGACGACAGGACAATGTAAAACTATAATTTTATGGTTCTAAAATATTGTTTATCCATTTATTTTTATTGTCATTGTGGTAGAACACTATTTGTTCATTTTTTATAGAAAACAAATTTTATTTGTACTGTTATTTCTTATTAATTAATTAATTAATTATTTTTTACCCTTTGACCTTAAACTTTTGTCCGCTACTGTAAATTGTCATGGTGATACTTTAAAAATTGATAAGGTAGAAACGAATGCTGTTTGAAAATTCAGTTAATTTTCTTTTAACTCAGTTAATGTTCGTCAGTTAAGTATTTACTCTAGGATATGTGTTATTTCTTTATTTTTTAAACAGCCAAGTTGCCCTCGACGCTGTTAAGAGCCCCAGGGTATAAACGCTTCGAATGGACACTTAAGTTTGGCCGATGTCCAAAGATAATATTGACGTTGTCACGGATAGTTGAGGGAAACTTGTTAACTTCTGAAGATTATTTAATATCTATCCGTGGCATCTATTAATCGACAGTATCGCTGTCCCTTACACCGTTTAATTTATGCTCACACCGCCAGAGGCAAACGTGAATTCTTTATCTTACCTTTTTGTGGATTCAAGTGGCACAGATTCTTCATGATACTGACCTGGTCGATGACGATAGCAGCGTTTGTAATAATATTCGTCGAGCTGGGTGAATGGAGTTCCGAGGTGATACACGCGTCCTTGGGATTAGCCACGACGATCTTAGTCTTTATTCAGCCGTTCATGGCGGCCCTGAGACCTCATCCAGGAGCGCCTCGAAGACCCCTTTTCAATTGGGCCCATTGGTTCGTGGGAAATGCGGCGCAAATTTGCGGCAGTAAGTTCAACTCGTTCACATATTTTTCTTTTTGTTGTTCACCTTTCTGGTCAATGAATTAACCGTTGTCGTTGGAATTATTTTTCACAGTAATCGCAATCTTTTTCGCGGTTCGGCTGAATAAGGCCAAACTTCCGGAATGGGTCGACTGGATTCTGGTCGCCTACGTGGTATTTCACATTTTGACTCACCTCATACTGACGGTAAGTATAATATTTGGTATCTCTGAAACGAAATTATGATTGCAAGTCCGGTCGTTGTGTTTTGTCTTTGGAGAACATCTGAAAATAATTTTAATCTGTAAATCGATATCTTGAAAGGTACGTCGAACCGACGAAGTCGAACAAACGGGAGACACTAGAAGATTGGTAAGGTTATCGAAGTCGTACAAAGAAACAAATAAATGTGACAGGGTCACCTGAGAATTGTTCTCATTAACTTTGTCGAATGCTTCAAAATATTACTTTCATGTTATATTCGAAATATTATTTTTCGATTAGCTTTCAAGGGATATCCATTTATAGGTAAACAAAATAACCTTGCGCGAGTTTATTTGAAGTTTAACACTAGATTTACAGACATTTCTTGTGCATCTATTTCTAGTATACGTGTACCAAGAAATAAGTATATATCATACAGAATTTAAAACTCTAGAGCAAAACAACCGAACATCCACATTTAGATCAGTTTCAGCACCGAGTTTATTCTCATAATTTTAATTTTACTTTTCTTTTAATACTTCTATCTTCTTATCGTATACTCGCCGTTACTTTGTTCGTTCTTCTTTATTTTTTATGTTTACCTTCTAATGGGCATTTGCCCGTAAATAAATAAATAAATAAAAGATTGTTCTTTAACGAAGCAACTCGATATGTTTTATAGTTCGTCGGATGTGCCTCTGACAGACAGGCGAGTCAGAGGGTGAATTCGTTTCCGATGAAAGACATGCACTCTCGCGGTTCGATGGTCCATCCTGATGCAAGACAAGACGCCCCTGTAAGTTCCTCTGCTAATAAGAATCGACGGCAATCTTTGAGAATTCTTCGCCGTTTCATTTTCACATTTTGTTCGATAGCACGCCGGGATAAGGAAATTCATCTTCGGCATATATTTCGTCGTGATCGTCCTGTTCGCCGCGGCTCTGATTGTGATCACCGTGTTGGCGCCCATAGAAGAGACGTGGGTTACGTTCACGAACACCATTAAGAACTATTAAGTTGCCGTTTAACGGCAAACCGAGCGTGGGATTTGCATCGTCTGATCACGGATGCCGTCGTGCCAGGCCTGTTGTTGCGATCACTTTTGAACTGCTTTACACGTATACCATGTTCTCGAACGACTGTTTTGTATGTAAATGAGGCCTGAATCGAGATAAATTATCGTTGACGGGGACCATCGCACGGTGTGAATTATACGACAGTATAATATATATATATATACGTATTGTTTGATGCATCGAACGTTGAAAAATAATTTAAAGTTTGTAACCGCAGTAATGCAACAAATGATATTATCGTGCAACGAGTGAAAGTACATGCATAAGATGTGTAAATTGATCTGTTCAGTTTTCTTCGTCAATCGTAAGTACCTTTGTACACTTTCGTTTTCCTCTCACTTGGTAGACTAACTTTCGACGATCGTTTTGATTAAATAAATATTCGAACGACTTATTCGTACAGATTGCCGTCCAAGTTAAAAGTAACACTTAAACGTAACATAAGTACGTATAGAGAAGTGTATTATTCTTTTTTCCGTTTACAAGCAAACAAGTATTCGTTTGTTTATACTTGTGAAATTGTCCACGATATGTACTTTTTTGTTAAAAAACTCTTCAAGAGTTCTGTCCGTAAGGTGCTTTAAATATTTAAGTTTCTCTTCTCCGGTAAGATACACGCAGATTATCTATATTTATGATGTAACGTATACAGTATTAGCTTTTATAATGTATTTTCGATTTTTACACGTGTTTAGATATATTTTGTATAACAACAGGTATTGTTTTTACATATGAATGGAGATAAATGTTTTTTTTTTTTGAGGTATCGCAGAATTGCGCTTGATTAACCGGTATAATAGTATTTTCATGTGTTATTGATTGTTAATAAATAAAGATACACGCAGAATCGCGCATCGTGTGAAAATTTACATAATTCAGCAAAAATATCTTCTCCGTTTGAATTTACGTATGAACGCGTTCAAACGGAAGTGTTGCATGTATAATGAGTATATCTATACATAACAAAAAATGGTTACTGTTTCTCACGATGCGCGACCTTTCCTTCAAACCCTACTGCGTTGTTATAATTTTATTCTGCTGCACTCGTTCCAATTTTCGTCGCCTCGAGTTTTCTATACAACAAAGGTTATCCGTTTATCCGTTAAGGCCCTATAGAGAATGAGGTGGTGGTTGAACTCGATTAACTGCAAGAGGCTGTTGTTAATCGGTTTAAACGGAATCTGAGTTAACTTAAACGATAAGTGAAATTCTTGAGCCGAGCACGCTACCAGTATTTATTTCTTTTACATTAAAAGCCCTGGCGTCGCCGCGCTCAACCCTTTCTCGTTCCGCCTTTCAGATGGAAAATATCATTCGAAGAGAGATCCTCGTGGATTTTAGCATCCTTTGTTCCCCATCATCGTTAAACTTGATTGTTAACATATTTGAACTCGCTCACTGATACGCTTTATTGTTACGTGTATTATAATACGCTTGAATGGACTACCTGAACAATTAATTTATACGCAAATAATGTGCCTCGAATCCATTCATATAGCATTCAGCGAGTATTATACGGTCTCCCTCTTCGTATCACTACGTAAATTATTTTTTGTCAATTGAATCCATTTATTAGAAATCGATACATTTCATTAAAACGTTGTTCACATTTACTATTATTAATGGTATGCGTGTACTTTAGAAGACACATTTGCATAACGTGACAGTATGATAACTGTAAAACAACTGCGCATAACGTACTGGAAATTATTATTATGTTTAACCGATCTTTTTTCATCTCTCGAACGTTATACGGCGCTGAGCACCGATCGGGAAACAGTGTTTGGGGCGGAATGTTTTCAAGGGGTTAGTAACGCGCTTCAAAAAAAAAATGGCGGCCGATCGAAGGCGGTGGCGTTATGACGCATGCCGCACGGCACCGCTCGGCACCGCTCGGCGTCCCTCGGCGGCGCCACCGTCGACCAACCCCCGCAGTTCGATTGGAGACACCGGCCGGCGTCGACGGTTGTTGCGAAGCTCCTATCTCTTTCGGGTTCGCGTGTGTGTTAAAGTCACTTTGGCTATCGTATCTTTCTTTTGTTTGTCTCGAAAAACGACCGTGAGACCGTTCTCGACAGGTACGACAACTAAATCAACCCTTTTTTTATCGTTACTTTTTCACCGTTCTTCTCTATCTTCTTTTTCCGATCGCGGTGAACACGATCTTCTCGCGAGCTATCGTCTCGAGATTAAATCGATCTTACAATCGCGATTGTATCGTGACAATCGGTGCTCACGTGATTGTTACGCGCTTGACATTTTCGTGACATTCGAACGTTTGAGCGAGGTGTACGTTCGCGGCGTCGTATCTGCGTATGCAGTTTCAATTCGTGCGGTATAACTACGGTTTCAAGCGGTTCGATCGTGGTCGTTGAACTTTACGGAGATTAAGGAAGGTAGAGAGTCGGCTTGTCAGAGTCGATAGTTGACGTTCGGGCTTAAGTCACCCGGCCGTGTCAAGGAGAACCGTGGTTGGATACGTAGCTCTCAAAATATACAATACTATTATCCGCCATCGTGTTTGTTGTTTGACTTTCAAATTTGTTAATGCATACCGTTTCTCCGGTTCCTTCGCAAAACACACACTTCTATATAAGTACAGTAATTAATGTAAGTAAACACTAGTTTTTTGTTTGTATGGTTTTTTTGTGGTTGTACTACTTGCACTTTTGAAAGATAACATTCCAATAAGTTCAACTCGAGGTCAGACAAAAAATTCACAAATACACGTAGCAATCGGAGCATTCCACTTGTTTTCGTTTATAAAACAGCATCTCTCTTCGAATCGCTCCGCAATAAAATATGCATATCGATATCGGTACCCGCGCACAGAGTCGAGTGAATTTACATCGGATATTGCTGGAGAGAACAGGGCCCCGATCGTTTGCCGACGGGTAACAAGAACAGTAAATATCATCGGTAAAGAGATCTCATTACGCGTGCAATTGAGCTACAAGCTACAGAGCGACGTGAAAAGGGCGCTGTGTCGAGATAGAGAGAGAGACAGACGCGAAGGAGTCGCGACCGTGACGCGTATGTATACTCGAGTAGCTTGGCCCGGCCACGTTTCGATGTATACGCGTATCGAAAAAGGAAGCTAGACGATTGTCTACTGCTTGAGTCGGTGTTGCATCTTCGTTGCAATATATTCTACATATAGACGTATGCGTACATTTCCGTGACACGGTCTCCTTACTCGTTTCTTCGAACAGTTTTACGGTCGCACGCTCGTGATTCGAGACACCGAGTGTTTTCGCTGTTGGTCCACGGGAGAAGGAGGGGAAAAAAGTGTTTCGCGCCACCTAGTGTTATTATAGTGCTCGTTACACGCGTTTCCTTGCAGTTTGCAGGATCGGCCGGTAAATCGGGAAGAAGTGTCGCTTGATTCAGTGTGCGGTCCGCGCGACGGTGAACCCTGGATAATCGATAGTCGATCGAGAGAGGTTACTCGGTACCGCGAGAAATGCGAATGTGAACACTGTCGGGACGAACGCGTGCATGTACATCGCAGGACGATGGCTGAACTTCGTGTTTGTCGGTTTCTCGTGATCCTTGGTCATCTGGCGGTCGCCTTGGTGCTCGCCCAGAATCCCATCGTCGAGGAGAAGACCACGTTCGAGGCTGCCTTCCAAGGTAAGTGTTATTTCGACCCGTTTATCGAACCTTGATAATCGATGTGGACATTTTTGTGTACCGTTATCGATGAAGTTTAGCGGAAAGCGTATTTCTTCTGATTGACATTTTAACCCTTCGATTGAATATAATTCCTGGCGCTCTTAACGTTAAATTCGTTTGGAATTTTTACACGTATAGCAATCGTCGTCGAGGTTATCTTAAATTACTTTAAAACGCGTAAATCTGTACCTGCCAGGGTTTAGCTATATCTTAAGCATCACGACGTATGAAACTTCTTACTATAACGATAGATTACGTCACACCAGAGACGTCGTTTATGATCATTAATATTTATACAAATTAAGTAATATTTGGGAAGCATAAAGTAAAAAAGGGAGAGAATTTACGCGGGACAAAGGGTTCATTGGAACGGAAAATAAAAATTGACGAAACTTATGTTTATGTAAACGCGCTGGTAACACAAGGTGTATGCTCTGTTTGTTAATTGTTACGACAAATATTCCGCTACATTAAATACATTTGTATTACACTCGAAACTGTATTTCCGTTTCATCGAGTGTTTTTTACGGGCGCAATGAAAATTTCAACGTTGCTGCCAGGTTCTATCGCGTGCCTCCCCTCTTTCCCCATTACGGATCCATTTGTCAACGCGAAACTCCATTCGGCAACGTTTTTATATCGCGTACACCAGCTCGTATACCGCCGAGTCGGAACTTAATTAACGTTCGCGTATTTACCCACGGGATTTTGTCGGTTGACAAATGTATCCATATTGGCAAAGTCGCTTCGAATGCATTAGCAAATTTTTAAAACTATTTCGAGTACGCAAATGCTATCTCTGCTTCACTTCGAGCGCTGGTTGCTGATGCACGCGGGAAGTGTTTGCTCGGAGCGTGACTCGAACCTTAGAAGATTCTTACGGTAGAACCTCCCTTATTCGAACATCCATTATCTATAGATATACTTTCTATGATTCAATTTTGCATATAGTCTTCGATTTATTTCTTTGTTGCAAACAAGTAATTTTTACCGTGGAATTGAAACCAAAAATTCAAACCACACTATATAACTTAATATGCATAGAATATCGGATCGAGAACAAAATTCTTTTTAGGACTGGGACGGGTTCCCGAAAATTTCGAGAATTTTGAAAATTCCAAGAAAGTCAGGATCTCCAAAAAATTCGAGGTTTTCGAAAATCCTGAGAATTTAATAGCCTAGTTTATATTCGTTTCAATGAATAGGAATAAACAGAGCTGAAAGAATATTACCCTTAGCGAATTTTTTTTAAGAGGGTGATGTACAGTAGCGGACAAAAGTTTAAGACGAGACATAGTTTTATGGTCTGCAAATAATATTGACTGTGCATTCATGATTATTTTTATTATGGTAAAACACTATTTATTGATTATCACAGAATGCAAATTTTGTTTATCATGCTATTCCTTATAAATTATTTAATTTATTTTCTTTGACCCTTTGGTCTTAAACAAGAGGACAATGTAGAACATAGTTTTATGGTCTGCAAATATTGTCTGTACATTCATTTTTATTGTTATTATGGTAAATCACTATTTATGGATTAGCACAGAATGCAAATTTTGTTTATCATGCCATTCCCCATGAATTAGTCACTTTAATTTCGTTAACCTTTTGGTCTTCAACTTTTGTCCGTTTTACTATACGGTATCGTTGGAACCTTAATACTAGGTTTACGAGACCCGTCAATTTGACGGATTTCGAATTTAATGAGCAAGGTTTGCGAAGACAATTATTGTTATTCTTAGCAATTTTTATTGACAATTATTATTTAATTATGACTTATTATGACCTTAATTTATTTTTCTCTCAACTCTGCAATTTAAAATTCCATGTATGATGTATATCTATTTTTTAAGATATGTATATCACAAATAGATATACAAGAAACGTCCATAAATCTAGTGTTAAACTTCAAATAGACTCGCGCAAGGTGACTTTGTTTACCTATAAATGGATATCTCTTGAAAGCTAATCGAAAAATAATATTTTGATCATAATACTTTGATAATATTTTGAATATAATATGAAAATAATATTTTGAACCATTCGACAAAGTTAATGAGAACCCCATTATCATTATCTACCCCCGATACATCTTCACCCTGACCATCGAGTTCCTCATTTTTTCCGGTTTTCTCACCCCCTCCCCTTAGCGAGCACCAGCCTCGACGCGTCGAAGAAACGTGCAGGGCTTAGGGCTGTTAATTAACGAACAGTCGGCAATCAGAGCCGCGACGATTCCCAGAGATCGTTCTTTAACCCTCGGCTGAGTTAAAATGCGAGGGTAAACAGGGAGCAAGATTAGCTGTTTGGAGTGCGCCTCGAGTTTCGTTTAACTTTCGCGTGCACAGCCGGCTGTTCACGACAAACAATGGTCGTTGCGTTTCTCAGTTTCAGGCCGTCGACGATTTAACCCTTTCCACTCGTGTGTCGCCATGTAGTCGCCATCCTACATTTTATTGCTACACATATATTTCCATTAGTATTTCATCGTAGGGACGTTTGTTACAATGTTTCCTTTTAGTTTCTACTTAAATGTTAATAAGTAGAAATAACATAAAATTGTTAAGACCATAGAGTATCGTCACAGTTCTCTAACCCACGATCGTTATTATTGCGAATTTTGCTAGAGTCAGCGATGGTTGCACCTCTCAGGACAAAGCTTTTTCTAACGTATTCTTTCTCTCTGGGAAGTGGTGCGTTTGCGAGTAATCTGTGTTTTGGATATATATATATTTCAGTTTTTTTTGGTTAAATAAACGTTCTTCCAGTTCTAACCAGCTATTTACCAAAAATAAAATAAGTAAATAAAAGATAATAGAAGAATGGTAACCGTATCAAATATAAATACGAAACGGTTAAAGGGTTAACCCTTTGCACTCCTATGTCGAGTCACACTCGCTATTTTTAAATACCGGCGGTGTCGATGTGACAAGCTAAATACACATCTTATTGTTCTCTATGTTGAACACTCAAGTGATTGATATTAATATAATTCATAAAAAAAAGTCAAGAATGAAATAAATAAATAAAAGATTGGTAGCCTAGATTGGTAGCCTTCTCAAATATAAACACGAGTGCAAACGGTGAACCCTTTGCACTCCTAGCCACTTTTAAATACGGTTGGTGTCAATGTGACGAGCTAAATACACATCTTACTGTTCTCCACGCTGAACACTCAAGTGGTAGATATCAACATGATTAATAAAAAAAAAGTCAAAAATGAAATAAATAAATAGAAGATTGGTAGCCTTCTCAAATATAAACACGAGTGCAAACGGTGAACCCTTTGCACTCCTAGCCACTTTTAAATACGGTGGGTGTCAATGTGACGAGCTAAATACACAACTTATTGTTCTCTACGTTGAACACTCAAGTGATTGATATTAACATGATTAATAAAAAAAAAGTCAAGAATGAAATAAATAAATAAAAGATTGGTAGTCTTCTCAATTATAAACACGAGTGCAAACGGTGAACCCTTTGTACTCCTAGCCACTTTTAAATACGGTGGGTGTCAATGTGACGAGCTAAATACACAACTTATTGTTCTCTACGTTGAACACTCAAGTGATTGATATTAATATAATCAACAAAAAAAAATCGTTTGAAATAAGTACCAATCAAGGAATTGTCCTTGGAAGTAAATTTCAAATAAAACACCTAAAATACTAGGGAGTTATTGGAAATAAAATTTGTAAAATGATAACACAAAGATACGTTTCACAGCTATAATCTTTTTTTTAATTTTTACCTTCGCTCTATTTATAATATTTCTTTCACGCATACTAGACTCGCTTCTTATAGTCCCCTTCCCCCACATACAGCGTTGCAAATATTGGTTGTTTCGCTCGTCGGATGCCAACCAACAAAATTGAAAAATAATTCAGAGCGCAAAGGGTTAAATCCGGCCGCGGGACTCTGTAGCGTGTCAGAGGGTCGTTGTAACGCGGCGTGTTGCTGTTAATGTTAATGGCGAACGGTCGCGCGGGGGCTACTGCTGCTCCCTTTGCGAGGATCTCCGCGGGCCCATTTGCTAATAGCCAGAAAGCAATTAATATCACGGTCAGTTGCCGCCCTTTAAACATCACGGACGCGTACTGAGCTGGTTAGCGGCACGGCCCAGAAACATTCCCCTGCAACAATGACGTTGGACGCCCACGGGGGGAGTTTCGCTGAATAGCCGCGACTCACCTGCCGTTGCGACGTAATTGTGACGAATTCTGGATTCATCGACGAACGCGAAGTCTGTTCCGTCGTTTCGTGTGTGAATGTCGTTGTCATTCGTGACGCTAGATTTCGGTGAAATTGGGATTCAGTGTACCGTGGATCTAGCTCTCGCAATGAAATCGTTTCTAGATTTAAAGGGTCGGGGAGAGGAGAAGTATCTCGGTTGGAATTTATTAATTCAAACTTTTGATTTTCGACGATTAACACGTTCCCTGCCGGACATTTTTTTAAAGACTTTTCGTTCAGGCCAGCGTGGGGCGTATACGCCCCACATTTTTTTATGGTTGACACAAGCATGTTTTTTGTGATATAATACACAATATTTCAGTAATTTAAAACCATAAATTTAAAAGAAAGGCATATCTCTTTATAAATTTAAACCAGAAAAGCAATCATTTTTAGTTTATTTGACAAAATATTGTTAAAAATATACCTTTTTTTAAAGGCTTTTTTCCGGCGTGGGAGGAAATTTTAACACGCGGCAGGGAACGTGTTAAATTTTATTTTGCTACGAGGAAAAAGTGTGGTGATTTGTTGGTTCATGGAATGGTTGTGTGGATGGATGAGTAGACCTTAAGGTTCACGTAGTGGAAAGAACGTGGCGATGCATGATTTGTATGATTTGGGTATGTTATGGTTAAAAACTTGGCCAACTGAATGTGAAGGATCTCCAATTTTTCCTCGACAAAACGCTGACATTGATTCTATCTGCATATACCTGTAAATGTTAATTGAATCTGACTGGATCTGGTTTTGACCCTAATTTTGGGGTACTGTTTTCAAGTGTGACCCACCGATGATGCACGCCGGCGTCGACGTGTTAACGCGTTCCTCCGGTGCCGTTTCGGGTTTCCGAGTGTTAGAAATTGAATTCAGAAACACTACGAAGCAAAAATTAACCATAAATAGTAAATTTTGGAAGCTTGGTAAAGTGAATTTATAAGATGAATTTATTATACTAGATCCTATAATTTTTTTTCTTTATTTATGACGAAGCAAAAATTAATCATAAGTAGTAAATTTTGGAAGCTTGGTAAAGTGAATTTATAAGATGAATTTATTATACTAGATCCTATAATTTTTTTTCTTTATTTATGAGTTTAACCTTTTGTACTCGGCTGTCCCCTCTCATGGGACATCGTAATCCTAGCATATGATAGTTTCGCAAATTTTCAGACGTTAGTTCAGACCCGGACGTTAAATAGTCATATATGTAAATTTTAATATATGACTTAAGTAAACTAAATGAAGTTTAATGTACGTGAATCATAGTAAATATTTCTAATTTGAAAATTTTTGAAATTAAATTAGTATCATTAGACGACTAACAATTATCTTTCGAATGCAAAGGGTTAATATAGGTGAATCATAGTACATATTCTGAATTTGAAAATTTTTCAAGGTAGTATCATTAGGCGACTAATAGTCACCTCTCGAGTGGTAAGGGTTAATACAGGTGAATCTTAGTAAATATTCTGAATTTAAAAATTTTTTAAGGTAGTATCATTAGATAATTAACAATCACCTCTCGAGTGCAAAGGGTTAATATAGATGAATCTTAGTAAATATTTCGAATTTGGAAATTTGTCAAGTTAGTATCATTAAACGACTAACGGTCACCTCTCGAGTGCAAAGGGTTAAAATCCTTTCCTGTGATGCGAATAGCACGGTGGGTTGGAAAACTGTGTCTACCTCCGAAGGGTAGAACTCTGAAGGGTTTCTTCCAAGAAGCCAAGCCACATCTGGCATTTTAGAAAGTTCGAAAACGTTGAGAAACAGAACAAAGGGGCTGAAGGACTCAGACGGGGTTGTAGGAATTTCGACCACTGCGTTCTGCTAGTCTCGTGACAAAGCTCGCAAATAATTCTTCGTGTTGCATGGAATGAATAAAATAAAGTACCAAAGTATTATTTCACAAACAAACAGTTCATTTCATTTAGCAACATAAAACCCCATTCCCAATACCGAGTTTGCCCACCCCTGTGGCGGGGGGGGGTCGTCGCATCCTCGAATCGTTAACGTTAAAACAACCGTTCGCCGATAAGTCTATTGTTCGGTGTGTTCGTCCCGCGTAACCGAAACGAGCAGTTCGCCCCCTTTCCACCCTTTCCACCCTTTTCGCCCTGCTTCGATGAGACAATGGGATAAAGCAGTCATAGTGGAAACAATTTTTCCGCCCGGCCGCGTCGGTGAACAGATTATGCACGCCCGGCTCCACGAAAGGATTAAATCGGGTATCGAGCGACGAATGAATGGGCGAAATTGTGAATGCACGGTGAAGAATGCTCGTAATGAAGGAAGAACTCGAACGGGAAGCACTTAAAGCATGGGGGTGGGTATTGAGCGAGTTTCCATTCGTGAAACCCGTTGAAAAATTCGAAATCAACTTTTAATTTACTGATTCTTGGTGAAATGAACTGCTCTATTATATACATATGCTGTCTTATTATGTTACTGTATGGAGCCAAATTAATCGACTCGATTAAGTTCGATTATGTTGGAAATAAAATACGTCTTAACGAATAAACAAAAATCAATCACCTCGAAGAGATATTTATGCGAGGTCGAGCTATCGGCTGAAAAGGTTCTAGGAACGGGTTAAGTGTTTTACCCTTACCATGTTGTGTGTAAGAATTAGAGAACCCTAACGAACTGTGTCATTTAGCGTCTTCTATTCATTCGAGTCTTGCTTCTCGCTGGGTAGAGATCGGGTTCAAAAAGGATTTACCTTCCTTTGGAAATAAAGTTTAGTAAATTCTTAAATAGAAGAGTTATCTTTATTTTATTCCTTTTTAATGCATTAAAATCCATTATAATCCATTAATCCTCTAACAGATTATGTCAGCACTATCATTCGTTTCTTGTGTCATTACTGTTGTATGGCTGACTATTATGCTCGTATCTACTCAAACAAGCCTGCTTATCGCAATAGTCATACTTTCAACAGCTATCTCTTTCCAAATATTTTTACTAGCTTTTCTTAATCGCTTACTAATAATCCTTTGATCCTTAAGTTATTCGTACTTCTTGAACTCCAAATTTTCAACACTTTATCTCATCTCGATACTACTCCGTTTTAGCGATCTTTAAAACGACTAGAACAAATCCCAAAAAGCAGATTTCTTTTAGAACAGCCCCGTATCGTATAGTTGTATTAAATCTGATTAACCTCACCGTACAAAACTCTTCTCTTAACACTAATGAAGAGATCTCCCATTTTTTCTTCAACAAAGCGTTGCTGTTAATTCTATTTGCTTTTGTTATTAGTTGGTTTTGAACTAGTATCGTTTACAGTTCATCAAACTCAATTTCTGCTTCTCCAAAGTACAATTTCCAATAAATTCAATTCCAGTTCAAGAGTGACTAATAACAAAAGTAAATAGAATCAATGGCAGAGGAAAGAACGAGAAATCTCCCCATTCAATTGGTTAAGTGTTAAAAAGATACACAGACCCACAGAAGAAGTACATTTGCATTTCTATCCCACATATCTTATTAAAACAGCTACGATCCACATTCGAGACTGACTGACACGAAATGTATTGCCACGTCTAACGTCTCCGCCGAGTATATCGATTTTTATCATTTTTAATATACATTCATTGAAATCGAAGTGTTTAAAAAATTGTTAAAATACTCGTTGAAATGTTCAGAAAAATCCCATCCCCGCCCTATTTTCGCTGCAATAACGAAACCAATATGCAATCGTCCATCCTCTTCCCTTATTTTCTACTTCTCACCCTTACTTTCCGCCCCCCCTTCCGCTCCTGTCTTCGATAAGGGGTGGAACTGGCGGCCCCAGGATTGCTCGTCGAACATGACACCAACGCGAGAAGCAATCATCGGCTCGCAAATGCACTCGAGGAAGAGGGTTCCATCGGCGCGGGCCGATAAAATCTGTTGCCGGATCGAAGACGCGCGCGACGATGAAGATGCAGTCGCGAGTCGAGTTACGGGAAATTTTATACGCCGCCCCGCGATTCCAACGAGGACGAGTAATCGGAGCGAGGTCTGATGCGGGGCCGCTTGAAAAGGTGGGGCGTGTTTGGTTAAGGCGGCGCGTAGAACTTGTAAACTCGAAGGGTAGAACGAAAATAGTGGCGGGGTAAATCAGGCGTGAGCACGAGGGATTTCGTGGACGGAAAGTGTTAGAGTTTTGAACGATAAAACGGGGTATTGGGAATGGGGTTTAATATTGCTAAATGAAATGAACTCTTATTTGTGGAATAATACTTTGATAATTTATTGATACTTATGTATAGCATGAGGAAGGGCAATTTTGACCGCACCTAGCGAGTTTTGTCACAAGACTAGCAGAACGCAGTGATCGAAATTCTTACAACCCCGTCCGGGTCCTTCAGCCCCTGCAGTTCTGTTTCTCGATGTTTTCGAACTTTCTAAAATGCCGAATGTGGCTTAGCTTGTTGGAAGAAGCCCTTGAGAAAGTACGTTAAGAGAAAGCTGGTTTATGGTTAATTTTTGCTTCGCAGTATTTCTGTATTCAATTTCCAACATTAGTTAATTTGTTTATTAGTTTATTTATTTCACGTAAAGTATTCATCGAACACTTAACCCTCTGTGCTCGAGAGGTGACTGTTAGTCATCAGATGATAGTTTCGCAAATTTTCAAACTTTAGTTATTGGGAATGGGGTTTTATATTGCTAAATGAAATGAACTCTTATTTGTGAAACAATACTTTGATAATTTATTAATACTTATGTATAGCACGAGAAAGGGCAATTTTGACCGCATCTAGCGAGTTTTGCCACAAGACTAGCAGAACGCAGTGATCGAAATTCTTACAACCACGTTAGGGTCCTTCAGCCCCTGCAGTTCTGTTTCACGATGTTTTCGAACTTTCTAAAATGCCAGATGTGGCTTAGCTTGTTGGAAGAAACCCTTGAGAAAGTACGTTAAGAGAAAGCTGGTTTATGGTTAATTTTTGCTTCGTAGTATTTCTGTATTCAATTTTCAACACGGGGAAAAAAGGCAGAAACGTTAATGGTACTTTTTGTTTTTGCTATGGGTTGGTTTTATGTCTGCGAGAGGGGGAGTGAATTTGATGTATGCGAGTCCTTTGTCCAGGATATAAGAAAATAAAAAGTAAGTGAAGATTGTGAGAGATACACTCAGGAATGACCAAAAAAATTGTATAAACGGTTGCTTAAGAAATAAGCAATTGAAATTTCATTTTATTTATTTTCATACTTCAACGTTCTATCTGTACTGTTACAAGATCAATTATCTTTCAATAATTGAAAAGAAAATATTATTTGCTAATTCTACTCATACAGTAGTGGACAAAAGTTTAAGACGACAGGACAACGTTTAAACATAATTTTATGGTTCGCAAATATTGTTTATTTATTCATTTTTATTGCCATTATAATAGAACACTATTTATTGTTTAACATAGAATACAAATTTTTACAGTTCTTATTTGGATTTGTAATCGAACATAAAAAACACGAATTTTATTGTATAAAATCGCGTTTAAAGAATTGTGTAAGCGTAAAAACGCGACTTTGCGATGTTCACACAAGCGAGAGCAAACGTACTACCGGAAAAATTGAATCGTTTCCATGGAATGTTACGTGTCAGCTTCGTAATTGTACTTATTGTTCTTCATTCCTCGTTTCTATCGACGTTCCGATAGAACTCAATATGGAAAGATGATGGAAACCGTGTTTTCACCGACGAACCGCTCTACAGTTGTTATAGACGGACAACAGTTCCACGGTTATTAAAAAATATTGTGCCTCGACTTGTACAGAACAATTGATAGCTAACAATAAGCAACACTTCGGTTATCTTTTTATAAAAATGTATGTTAAATGAAAATAACGAAACTTAATTTCTTATTGTACTAAATAGAGTAGCGGACAAAAGTTTGAGTCCAAAGAGTCAACGAAATTAAACTAATTTATAAGGAATAGCAAAATTTGCATTCTGTGCTAATCAATAAATAGTGTTTTTCTATAATCACAATAAAAATTAATGTACATACAATATTTGCAGACCATAAAACTATGTTTTACATTGTCCTCTCGTCAAAGACCAAAGGGTCAAAGAAAATAAATAAATAATTTAATAATAAATAACAGTGTAAACAAAATTTTTATTCTATGCTAATCAATAAATAGTGTTTTTCTATAATCACAATAAAAATTAATGTACATGCAATATTTGCAGACCATAAAACTATGTTTTACATTGTTCTCTCGTCAAAGATCAAAGGGTCGAAGAAAGTAAATAAATAATTTAATAATAAATAACAGTATAAACAAAAATTTAATTCTATGCTAATCAATAAATAGTATTCTATCATAATAACAATAAAACTGAATGTACAGACAATATTTGCAGGCCATAGAACTATGTTCTACGCTATCCTCTTGTCTTAAACTTTTGTCCGCTACTGTACACAGAAATTGAAAGCAGATTAAGAAGTAAAATTTGTGTCAAGTTCAGATTATCGTCAGAATGAACAAAAGTTAACTTTAAATTAGATTCAAATTGGGGTTAGAATTATTAAAAATTAACGGTTGCGTAAGATTGGTATCGGGGCTAAAGCGGCGAGAAAGTAATTTCGAAATAAAAGATTCCGAAGGGGTAGGTAAAGAGACGAGGGTTGTTTCCGTCGCGAATGCTTCATTCGATAATGCTGCTCTGGTTAGGGGTCGCTTCGATTCCTTATGCACGTTTCATATTATGAACGGAACGAACGAGTGAATAATGGAAGAGGGGTTGTCCTAGGAGAATTTAAATTGCACTCCCCCAATGGCACTGTTTCGCATTTATCGTGGAGTCGCATCACGAGCTTATAGTCGGGAAACTCATTCGACCTTAACATGCTCGCGAGCAGTATACTTTCGAGGGTATACAGGGTACACGTTCTTCGGTATTTCCACTTCTTGACGAGAATATTGAATTTCCTCGATTTGAGCTGAATTTCAAATACACCCTCTTTGTATACCCCCTTGGACGTTACCTGATTAGCTTATTACCCAACGAGATAAATATGCAAACATTCGAATACTGAAATACCCAAGTACCCGAATATTCGAATTTCCATAAATCTCTGTACTTGGATGCACAACTGCCTAATAATTTGGAGCACTCTAGAATTTACAAAAGTTTAAGACGACAGGATAATTTGAAACATAGTTTTATAGTATGTAAATATTATACGTATACTTATTTTTATCGTCATTGTGGTAGAACACTATTTTATTGATTAGCATAGGATACGGTTTTTATTTATCGTGCTATTTCTTATTAATTAATTTACTTGTTTTCTTTGACCCTTTGGTCTTAAACTTTTGTCCGTTACTGTATACATCTTAGTACAGTAAAATATCTTGTATTCATATATTAATAATGCCATTTTCTTTAACTCTTTGGTGTTAAACTTTTGTCCACTACTGTATACATTCTTAGTACAGTAAAATATCTTGTATTCATATATTAATAATGCCATTTTCTTTAACCCTTTGGTGTTAAACTTTTGTCCGCTACTGTATACATCTTAGTACAGTAAAATATCTCGTATTCATATATTAATAATGTCACAGGTGCCTAATTGTAAGTGGTGTCCAACTACCTAAGTACCTAAAATCCCAAAATATGAAATACATCGCTACCAAAGTACCAAAACTTTCAAATGTCCCAGTCCCAGATACCTCAGTGGATCGAATCTTCGACAGCCAAATACCCTAATCGCCAACCCAAATACCCAAGTACCTGAATACCTGAGCAACCTTAGTCGAACTAGTTCGATGTTTGAAACATTGTTTGCTTGGTGGAAAGACGTTTGACCACCCTGTACCGGGGTTAATCCATTCCAATTATTTATAAAGCATCGCCGGATCGAGCGTAGGACAGCGTGCATGATTAATGTCCCCGTTCAATTATTTAACGCATCATCTCGGTTCGTTTGGGTCTATTTACGATTCAACGTTGATTAATGGCTCCGCAGCGCGGATACGTTTGCGGCACATATCGGCCGTATCATAGGTACGTCTATTAATCTTACCGAGCACCGTCTATTGTACCGAACAACGGTCCGCACCGCGTTAAGGTATAACTTGATACTTGGCCGAGTTCAGTGCATGCACAGGTGTATGTTAACGTTTGCTCGCGGCATAGGCGTCGACGGTTCGACGTGTTGGCGTAGGTATGTACAGTAGCGGTCAAAAGTTTAAGACGAGAAGATAATGTAAAACATAGTTTTATGGTTTGCATATATTGTCCATAGATTAATTTTTATTGTTATTATGGTAGAACACTATTTATTGATTAGCATAGAATACAAATTTTATTTATACTGTTATTTCTTATTAATTATATAATTTACAGTAGCGGACAAAAGTTTAAGACGAGAGGATAATGTGAAACATAGTTTTATGGTTTGCAAATATTGTTTATACATTCATTTTTATTGTTACTATGGTAGAACATTATTTATTGATTAGCATGGAATGCAAATTCTGTTTATCGTGCTATTACTAGTAAATTAATTTATTTATTTTTGTTGACTCTTTGGTCTTAAACTTTTGTCCGCTAATTAGCTATGTATTTTCTCTGCTTCACTTCTATACTGTACCGAATGCGATAAGTGGACGGATACATATGCGGCCGACTGTACGTACAGTAGCGGACAAAAGTTTAAGGCCAAAGGGTCAACAAAATTAAACTAGTTTATAAGGAATAGCATGATAAAAAAAATTTACATTCTGCGCTAATCAATAAATAGTGTTCTACCATGATAATAACAAAAATGAATATATAAATAATATTTGCAAACCATAAAACAATATTCTACATTGTCCTCTCGTCTTAAACTTTTAACCTCTACTGTAGCTAACTACCTTCCCTGTTTGACTTATATACTCTATCGAACGCGATAAGTGGACGGAAACTTATGCCACCGACTGTACATACGTACGTAATGTACGAGCGGCTTGAACATTGTTGCATCGACGGTGCAGGCAGCGCCGAATCAAACGGGAGCCCGATTCGAACTTAAGGCAATGGTACACAGTTTGTGCTGCTCATATACACACAATGCGTGGGCGATTCGCAAGCTGTACAGGGTATACCTACAGGCACAGCATATATACCATCTGATTGGCTGATTCACGTGGTGCATCTACGCGCAGGCAATCAGTTCTCTGTTATCGCTTTTTGTTAAGGACCAAAGCGGACAACGCACGGCGGGTTCGAGGGCGGGGAAAGGGGGGTCTACCGCTCGAACGCGATGATTTCGTTATATCGTCAGACGAATTAATTTCTGTCGCTTCCTATCCGTGTCCAGGTTATGTAGGAAATTTACAATTTCGATTAGGACACGCGCGCGATCGATATCCCATCGGGGTTGTTCTGTTTTATTCCCATTAGCGTGGTAGACAATATGATTAACCACTCTAAACTGCGAAACAAGCTTTCAGACGTTCTAAACTTTTCGACGCTGAAAATAGGCAATATTTTATCCCCCGTCACGTTCCATGGTGATTATCAACTATTTATATTTTCAGTAACAACATTATTATAGATAGATAGATAGATAGATAGATAGATAGATAGATAGATAGATAGATAGATTTATTTCTTAATGAATACAGTTTAAGAATTAACGTCACCAAATTTGTACTTAATATACTTAATTACTTTACATACACGTTCAGTCTTATTCTTTAGGGTCTCTCGTCTTTTACCTCCACTCTGTGTCCTCTGCCTTTTTCCTTAAGATGCTTTCGAATTCTCGTACGTAATCGTATATTTTGGGGTTCATTTACCCTATTATTAGCCTTCTTCAGTTATTATTTTTCTTTCCATCTACTTTCTCCTCATCGCATCGTCCACCTTTCTAGTTATGCTTAAATATTTTCTTGTAACAAAAACAAAGATATTAAAATACCCTTGAGATCAATTTCTATAAAGTGTAAAACTTCCTGTTTCTTAAAAAGAAATACGTATCCTAAAATAATTTAATGAATATTTTTATATTCTTATTTATAAGTACACCCTTAAGAATAGTTAAAAAAAATTTCTCTATAGATTTGAAATTCTCGAAAACAGAAAAGCAGAAATGTTCGTTTCACAAATTACTCCACATTCACCGTAATCACTTATATTCTTATTTATAAGTACACCCTTAAGAATAGTTAAAAAAAATTTCTCTATAGATTTGAAATTCTCGAAAACAGAAAAGCAGAAATGTTCGTTTCACAAATTACTCCACATTCACCGTAATCACTTATAAATCGTTCAGCCGTTCCCGAAATCGTTCCCGCGAACGGACGACGGGCGAGAGGCACTTTAATCGAAGATACTTATCAAGGATTAAAACGTGTGCAACGGGTGACGGATATCGGCGTGGAGGGGAGCCGCGATTTGAATAATTTCACGGTTATTACGCGTATTATCGTGCTCGACGGAATCCCTCCGCGCGCTCGCGCGTTTTATCGCGGTTGCGATCGTTCAGCCACGGTTTCCGCTCGATATTTTCGCGGGCCGAAAATTATTCAGCCTCGTGGATCGGTCCGACGACGACAACAAACGTTCGTTGTCCCGTGGCGCACGATCGTTACAAAATTGATCCCGCTCTTCGCCCGGAAGCGATCCGTGTCGTTGCTTGTACCGTACAATATTAAATGGAAACACGACGAGAGGTTTCCGCACTCCGACAGAGAAAAATGTCCACGGCACCAGCCGGTGTTTTCGGTCCCGCGATTTCCGGTTTCACGCCTCCAGCTGCTCGCGATTCAAACTTTTGGGATTTTTAGGTTTGGTTCAATGATCACTGCTAGGAATTCAGAATATATATTGGAGTTCTTACTTATGTTTAATAAAGAGATAGTAGGGCCCAGGTGATTGTGCAAGAAGTAAGAAAGTTGAAGTTGCTAAGTTGTAAAGTCGTTTATACTGTTAAATTATGTACTATTAAGTTGTTACTATGAAAATATTTTAAAATCTACATATATTAATAATATCTAACAACTTCACTTTATTTTACTCACTAATATATAAATACTAGTATATATAAAAAAAAAAAAAAATGCAACTTCGAACGGAATAAAGGACGAAAGTTTTATTTCGATATCGGAGAGTATTCGGTGTAGACGTACGTCCTAAGACGATTCAAACTGTTCTTTGTTTGTTCAGGAAAAGATTCGAGGCTTTTATAAATTTAAAAATGGAGAGGTGGGGATTGTTTTGAGTTACTGGTCAGTAAGGGATGAGGTGTTGCGGACAAGGTTCGGAAATGATTCGAAAGGGTGAAATCATCGGCCATCGGGGAAAGGATACTATGTGTTGGCATAGTATTATAAATTTATAAACTTTAAAACGGAGATGTGTGGATTGTTTTTTGGGGTAGTGGTCAGTAAGGTATGAGGTGTTACGGACAAGGTTCGGAAATGACTCGAAAGGATGAAACCATCGGTCATCAGGGAAAGGATCCCAGGATGTTTACTGGAGGATGACTAATTCTACGCGTTGGCATAGTATTATAAATTTATAAACTTTAGAATTGAGAGGTGGGGGTTATTTTGGGTTAGTGGTCAGTAAAGGATGAGGTGTTACGGACAAGGTTCGGAAATGACTCGAAAGGGTGAAACCACCGGCCATCAGGGAAAGGATCCCAGGATGTTTACTGGAGGATGACTAATACTATGCGTTGGCATAGTATTATAAATTTATAAACTTTAGAATTGAGAGGTGAGGGTTATTTTGTGTTAGTGGTCAGTAAGGAATGAGGTGTTACGGACAAGGTTCAGAAATGACTCGAAAGGGTGAAACCACCGGCCATCAGGGAAAGGATCCCAGGATGTTTACTGGAGGATGACTAATACTATGCGTTGGCATAGTATTATAAATTTATAAATTTTAAAATAGAGGTGGGGTTTATCTTGTGTTAGTGGTCAGTAGGGGATGAGGTGTTACGGACAAGGTTTGGAAATTATCGACCATCGGGGAAAGGATCCCGGGATGTTTATTGGAGGCTGAGCAGGTAGTCTTAACTTAAAATAATACTATGCGTTGGCATATAACATTTTTCGCCATAAGAGTGTTAACTGAGCGTTAACAATAAAAATTGAAAAAATTTTGTGTTATAATTATGTTGATACCCAACAGTTGAATATCGCCGGATGTTACGGTATTTTTGTCGGACGATCCAGCGGACAGAATAATTGAAGAAAGAAATCTCGAGCACGCTGTTTTGCGAAAGCATTTAGCTTAGAGTGGTGCTGGTATACCTTAGCTTTCAATTACGTCCGAGGATTCGTTTAATCGCCAGGGACGCAGAGAGGAAAAATACGCGCGCGCCCTCGTGAACCGAGCGAGTGCTGGCATTTTGAGAGAAGTTAGTCGAGCGCGAGCCCGTGAAAGGGAAAGGTTGCTGGATTCGTGAGAATAGAGGGAACTTAGACTGACCTTTCACAATTATATTTAATTTGTCCTCTTTTCCCCTCGCTTTCCCTAACCCCTTCTACTTTTCCCCAGGTAAAAATATCTATGCAATTTGCTCGTCCGGTCGTTACTTTCCACACTCTACACACCCTCTTGTACCGTGTTTGTGTTTACAAACGGTTCGTCTCCTACAGTAGAGCCTCTGTTATCCGAACACCCATTATTCTAACTAGAAATTCTATTATCCGAATGTAGTGTCACCTGACAACAACCTTTTATTTTGAAACGTAATGAAATTTAACCGTGTAAAAATGTAGGAAACTCAGACATTTAATTGAACTGTTCTTTTGTTAAGTAGAGTGTTATGAAAACTTTTTAATTTTTAAATATTTTTTCTTTAATATCTACTTCAATGAATAAAGCTTAGCATAAGAAAACGTGATCGTTCTATTATTCGAACACATTTGTCTTTCTATTAGTTTCACCCATATACATCCATATTCAACGTGATAAATTAAGAATATTCTTTTTAAAATGCGCGGTATAATTTTATTTATAAAATAAAATATGTAATAAAATTATTACAAATTTGATCGTTACGAAGGTTATGCCTGCTTTAAATACGCCTTTCGTTTAACCCTTTGTGCTCGAGAGGCGATTCTTAGTCGTCAAATGATAGTTTCACAAATTTTCAAAATTTAGCTAGTTTATTGAAACAGTCATGTATATACATTTTAGTATATCACTTAATTAAATTAAATAAAGTTTAATATAAGTGAATCTTAGTAAATATTTCGAATTTGAATATTTTTGAAATTAGTATCATTAGATTATTGATAGTCACCTCTTGAGTGCAAAGGGTTAATATAAGTGAATCTTAGTAAATATTCTGAATTTGAAAATTTTTTTAATTAATATCATTAGATAACTAAAAATCACCTTTCGAGTGCAAAAGGTTAATATAGGTGAATCTTAATAAATATTCTAAATTTGAAAATCTTTTAAATTAGTATCATTAGATAACTAAAAATCACCTTTCGAGTGCAAAGGGTTAATATAGGTGAATCTTAATAAATATTTCGAATTTGAAAATTTTTTAAATTAATATCATTAGATAACTAAAAATCACCTTTTGAGTGCAAAGGATTAATATAGGTGAATCTTAATAAATATTCTAAATTTGAACATTTTTCAAGGTAGTATTATTAGACGACTAACAATCACCCCTCGAGTGCAAAGGGTTAATATAGGTGAATCTTAATAAATATTCTAAATTTGAAAATTTTTTAAATTAGTATCATTAGATAACTAAAAGTCACCTTTCGAGTGCAAAGGGTTAATATAGGCGAATCTTAATAAATATTCTAAATTTGAAAATTTTTCAAGGTAGTATTATTCGACGACTAACGATCACCTCTCGAGTGCAAAGGGTTAATATAGGTGAATCTTAGTAAATATTCTGAATTTGAAAATTTTTCAAGGTAGTATCATTAGATAACTAACAATCACCTCTCAAGTGTAAATGGTTAATATAAGCGAATCGTAGTAAATATTTTGCACTTGAAACTCTTTGAAATTAATATTGCCAGACGTTTAACAGTTGCCTTTCGAGTGCAAAGGGTTAACCCGTTAATGGCGGACAGACCCCGGTTAATTCGAGCAACAAGAACGGGCGACGTTTTCTTGCCGTTTCGGTTGATTCAGTGCATCGAACCCGTGAACG
Organism: Tetrapedia diversipes; assembly: GCA_033822845.1. Classification (NCBI taxonomy): domain Eukaryota; kingdom Metazoa; phylum Arthropoda; class Insecta; order Hymenoptera; family Apidae; genus Tetrapedia; species Tetrapedia diversipes. Next base: position 31,088 of record JAOPTO010001169.1, read on the forward strand.
GGGAAAAAGGGGTGGCTCGTTAGAAATTTATGTTTGTAATTTCCTTTCGGCATCACGGTGCATCTTGCCGTTTCCTGGGAATCGCGACGAAGTTCACGAGGGTCGTTTGTTATTTGCCGGCCCCTTTTTTCCGCAGAAACAGCGCGAACGCGTCGCGATCGTTTACGTTTCCTGGAAACCGTCGACGAATCGCGAACGTAGTCGGCGTGAAAAATGTAACGGTCGTAGTCGTGTCTCGCGGGTGAAAGCTGTGAATGAAACTTGCACGCGGAATTGCCAGCTATTTTCATACAGCTTGAAGACACGTTGCTTATAATTTCATAGGTCTTAGGGCATGAAAAATTTGGGCTTCTTCAATGGTGTGCACATGCTTGCTGAATATACAGGGCGTTAACCCTTTCGCTACGGGTGGCTTCTCCGTTGCAATACTCCCGCTGAACGGGCCGCCGTGACGAAACTGTACGATTCACTACAACCTTTGATTGATGACGGCTTTAACGGTGTTTTTGCGAAACAAAAATTTTTCTCAAAACAGGGTATTTATAACGTCTTAACACTTTACCGACCGCATAACTTATTGCATAACGCACTCCCAATTGGCTCATTTTGGCGCTGATGCATTTCTAATGAATTGATAACAATGATTTTCCTCGCGTAACCGATAGTTTAATATCTCTTTACAGTATACATACTATATTGCTCGAAACAGTTACCTTCGTGTAAGGAAACATTACAAAATTTACAGACTAATTGTAAGCATGTAAAAGCCGATTAATAGACTTCCGGTCGGTAAAGTGTTAATATAGGAATATTAGAAGTAGATGTACAAGAGATGTCCGTAAATCTAGTGTTAATAGATATAAGCATTTTTACTCAAGGACCGCGATGTGCCAATACTTTTGTCCAGCACTGTACAACCACATTAGCATAATTTAAATTTCAGAAATACTTTTGTAAACATGTTTTATTGTTATCCAATCAAATTTAAGTAAAGTAAATATAACTTTCTGTATAAATTAACGTCTATGACTAATTATCATCGTAAACACATGCCAGAAAAAAGAGCAAAAAATTATAATGAAAACGCATCCGAAGCCCAATAATAAAACACGGTCCTGTTTTGTCTGCATGCGATTTTACCTCCAATCTGTCACGCAAGTTAAAACGCACCTGGATGAGCAGAAATGTATTGCACGTGTGTGTATCGCATGCGTTCTTCTGTATCACGAATCTTTTTTACGCGATGGGGTATGCTATAATGAACTAATTAATTCCAGGATCTTATTTATTATAGTTATCTGTTCGTTGTAGCGTACATTGAAACGTACATTCATATACAAAGTGTCCCTGTTAAAGGAAACCACCTAAATATCTTCTTTGCTTAGAATGTCATTAAAATCGCTTATATAGTAGTGCTTCTCATATATATACTCGTATGAACTAATAGGAAAACAAAAGTGTTCACATAAAAGAATTTTCGAATAACAGAAAAACACGGGAGCTGTAGAAGTAGCTATGTATCTTTTTTAAGGATTAGCATAGGTAGGAGCACCTAACTTGCAGCTTAAAATCATTTTTGTATGCATTATGAAAAGAACGGGGAAATGTCATACTTTCATGATGCCAATCGGTAATCGCTGGAAAAAGAAAGTCTCATATACTTGACAGCAACCGTCATTATATTAACCACAAATTATATTAACCGCAAATCTTTAACCAGTTCCTTAGCGCGTTGGTAGGGTCTTTCATAAAGAATTTACACGGATATAAATAAATATTCATAACAACAATAAAATTTACTGAAATATTTTCTTATATCGATGATACTACGCGATGTGATGTACTCTAGAACTGTAGCTCGAATAATAAACGATCCAACTGTTAGCCGACGTGGTGGACACGTCGTTTTTGTTTTTGCGACAAATACCTATCGATGTGGTATACACATTAATGGCGGTTTTGGAACGAAAGCATTTCAACGTGTGTGACACGTCTTTATAGCACAAGTGGTTAAGAAAGTTAATAGTTTATTTAAATATTTGTGTATTCTATATATTTTTCGCTGTCAAACTTTGTAATTTCTTAAAATAAAGGATGGCGGAGTTCTCGATTGCCTGCCTCCTCCCCGATTTCGACGATTTTCAAATATATTGTTAAGGATTGAAATTTTGAACAACTTTTTCTTTTGAAAAGATTTGCAGTCGGATTAGTTTCCGAAATATTTACATAAAATTATTACTACTACACATTCAATTCCGCCTATACGAGCATGATCGTAGTAACACGTGTGCGAACGCTTAATTATGGAAAGAGGATCATTCTATAAATATAATAATTACAAATTCCCGGTGGATTATTTTTGATCCATAATTTCACAATTTGTAATTCTTTTACTTTTTTGAATTCAATCGTATTGGAAACCTAACCCGAACCTAAACTTAAAAGTTGACCCATTATATGTACCGCTGCGTTCTGCTTATGGAAGGAGATAAGCGTTCACGCACGCACTACGATGGTCATGCATGTATAGGCGGAATTCAATGGAGTAATAGCAATACAGTAAAAGCAGAATTCTTATTTAGGAGAATTTTCTTCTAAAATGGTGTCTGAATTATGTATGTTTTTATAATAAGTATAATGAAGCTATCTTCTGAAATAAACCATAAATAATTCTGAGATAAAAATTATTCAGAAGAAATGTTATGTATCGGTAATAGGACGTAGCGGAATCAGACACCATCATCCGTGATGCATAGGACTTGGCTGGACCAAACCGCGTACATTGCATATACAGGGTGTTCGGACAGCCGTGGGCTTAAATTGAAAGAGTAACTCCCTGAGACATTCTAAGACGAAAATCAAGAGTAACGATTTTGCGTTTGAGGCTTTGTTTACGAGTAATAACTAGTTAAAGATATCGTTTAATCCGGACCGTTCGACGCTTGAGAGCGGGTAACCGAGGCAACTCGGTCGGTAACGTCGTTGAGTTCACAGTGATGCTCAAGAGTCGAACGGTCCGGATTAAACGATATCTTTAACTAGTTATAACTCGTAAACAAAGCTTCAAACGCAAAATCGTTACTCTTCATTTTCGTCTTAGAATGTCTCAGGGAGTTACTCTTTCAATTTAAGCCTAGGGCTGTCCGAACACCCTGTATATGATTGTAAACGCATTAAACTTACTTGAAGAGAAGACCAACCCACAGTGGCTCCAAAAAGTATTCGTACACTGTATTATAAGGAAATTCATCTACTTCTGAAATTCTGATTTCTATGAATGTTGTTCTAAATAACGTCCTTTATAACATGTTTGAAAATCATCAGAATCGGAGGTGGAGCCCATAAAACAAATATATATCGAAAAATGTAGTGAAATTACAAGACTACGTTAGAATGATATGTAAACTTACTGTTTATGTTGTAAATGCTCAAAATGGCATCTATTAGCAGCGATACATTTTCTAAAACAAACAGTCACAAATTGTGATACCCTTTCATTTTTGTCTGGTGCAATAGCAGTACAAACTCAAATTTTCATTGTACTGTCTGAAGTGATAAGTTGCCGTCAGATGAGTTTCTTTCTTTAATTTTCTGCAAAGAATCAGGTCTAACAGTCAAACTGCAGGTCCACTACGTTGAGTTTAATTATTCGGCTATTTTGGAAACGAATATTATGTGGAGCATTTATAAAGTCAGCATACAATTCTATCATTCTCTGACAAAAAATGCCGCTAACCTTAAAAAACTCAAAAATTTACTACCAAAAAAAAATTGTTCTTCTATAATATCCCTATTTTGTAACCATTTAAATTGCAATATAAACATTCTTCGTCTTATTAAAAGCAAAAGCAAATATTTAGCTGTTCTTTTAAGCTTGGACACTCTGCATATAAGATCGCTCGCAAAGGTCTACATACATTTATTATATTTTAACTATTTAAAGAAAAAATAGTTTGAAACGTTTTATAGATCTTAATTCATTCATTAATCAAAGTTAAATAATTCCTAAGAAAATATCAACTTTTCTTATATTTGTTTACAAAAAGAGGATAAATAAATTAGAAATTCAAAATCAAGAAGCCTATTATAACAGTCACTATACAGATGTTGAAGTAAAAATTTGTTTGCCGAAATTATGACAATTATTCTAATAACAAATGTTGCTAGTTTTAACATATATATAATGGTAACTGTACCTATATAGATTTTCGCAAGGTCGTTTTTCTTTTTACTTTTTTATATTTCTTGTAAACTAATGCAAAAAGCATTATGAATATTTCAGAATGTGTGCTTGCAATTTTTACTAAAACAACAAACTAATGTTCATAAAACGTTGAAAACCTTTGTTACATTGTTTTAAATGTTTAACATTTATTAAGTGTATGTAGACTTTTGTCACTAACTGTATATTTGAGGCTAGTGCGTTCCAACCTATAATTTGTGTAAAATTATTTCTCACTGTGATGATTTAAGTAGAAAAAATTTAATACAAAATAAAAAGGCAAGTATTATATTATTGACTCAGTTTATCAAACTTTTGTGTCGTGGATGGAATGACAAAATGGACAGAACTGTTAGTTCTACTTTTCCACAGTCATTGTAGCATATCCGATTATTGCAGCATTCTGATTTTAATCCACCGCAGCATTTGTTGTTATTAGATAAATGTACCAAATTGAATATATATATGTATGTATGAATGCTTATATGAATGAAAGTATGCTATATGTATACTTATGTGAATGTGCACGATTGACGACGCAAATACTTACGTAGCTGTATACCTTACGTAGTTATGGAAAACTGTTTCATAATACTTACTACACACAGAATGCATACAGTTACTATTGGCATAATACATTATGCAAATAATACAATTTACATTTGTTTCTTGAACAAAATGAATAATGATAACGAATTTGCAATAAATTGAACCATTGATTTTCATAAAACTCACTTTTTAAAGTTTCCTTAAATATTGTTAGTATTTGTGAAAACAAAACAAATATTATTAATTTACATTTACTTAATAGCAACACATTACACAATATTGTGTAATTATGTTACATTACAGCAATATTGTTAAATGTAAAAGATTTGTTCAGATTGTTTTTTTACAGGATCGTTTCTGAGGTATATTCGCTGCTTTTCTAATATTAAACAATATCAAAACAAAATACTGATTCGTTCAGAATTATTTTATTCATTTAAAATTTAAGTTAAAACATTGTTTGGCGCTTTTGTTGCATTCGATATATCATTATCTAATGATGATAAAAAGTTTTTAAAAATTTTTATAAGTAGTTGCATATATTTGATTTAGATAAGATCTAATTTGTGCATAATTCTCTTGCAAATCAAAACTGTGAGGAATGTTGTTTAACTACCGTTGCAATTAGTAACTATACATATAATTTTGAAATGATTCCATGATTTCCAAAAGATTGATCCCTTATTTGCGGAAAATTCTCTTCTTTTTATTTATTTTTTTTTGTACACAGACTTAAAATTTTGTGGAAGTTTTTGAGGAAGAAACTGTTTTGTAGAGAATTTACAATTATTTATGCTAGTATGAAGAATATTACATACTACTGTACTGTTAGTATTTTGTTTAGGTTTCCTAAATGCTATTCAAGGTAAATACGTATAATTATATAATAAGTATAAAATTAACTATGTTCAAAAAAAAAGGATGAAAACGGTTTTGAAGTGATATCACGACAGTGCTAAAATAAGAGATCATGTCATGATCTATTCTTTTTCAAAAAATAACGTCGTTGCTCGGTCGATCATTTTATGGTTTGCTGTTAACTCGAGCCTCTCATAAGCCCGTTTTTTTCCTACTGGTTCACGTAATCGTCTCAAAATCTCGAAATAAAAATATTGTTTAACTATTATTGAGAAAAATGAAACGATTATAATTATTTGTTGTAGGTTTTTCAATTTTGAATTCTTTAATTTTTATTGCGATAAAAAATTGGCAAAAACTTTTCTGAATTACACAAAATATATGATCTCACTTGAAGTATTGTGCTGTAGGGCTATTTCTAATACTCGAAGAATTTGAAATGTTTTCTTAAAAAATTGTACATAAAAATTCGTACATACTTGCGGTCCTTTAACTAGTTGGTATCCAAGTTAAACGTTCCTGGCTCGCTGTTAGAAATAATTAAAAATGACATTACAATATCGCAGCACTGCTTTCTTCCCCTACTTATTAAAGGGGTATTACTATCTAGACTGTTATTTTTTCGGTTCTTTTTGTGATATTTATTTTTTTCTTTTAATGATAGAATTGCTATTTTGTATCGAGCTTTAGCAGATATATTTATTGATCTGTTTAGTATAAAATTTAGTGTAAAGTTAATGTATTCTTCAAGGCAAACAATTTACAATAACAAAAAACACACTTAACCTTGATCCGAATTTTCGCTGAAACAGTTTAGATGAAGTTGTCATAAACTCAATAGTTCAGTGCAAGATACACGAAAGCGTAATGTATTTTCGAATTCTGAAAAAATTGATATTTTATTGATATGTGTCACATTACTGTAATAAACTAATGTGTACAGTAAATAGCAGATAAAGATGTATGTTTCCTGTTTACATTTCTTTTCAAAGTATCCATGAACCAGAATTGCATGTACATTTCATCAACGCGTAAAAAAATTATTTTCTAAATTACTGCAAATTTCTAAGCTAAAGGGGACTCGGAGGTTATAGTATAGTATAGTAGGTCGTTGAATTCGTCTTTTCGTCAGCTATATAACGCTATGATCTGAAACGTACACATTGCTATTTAAAAAAATCAAGATGACCTGCGTCTTTTATCGAACAAAAATATTTTTTGAAATTTTCATTATTGTAAATTATTTGCCTCAAATAACGCATTAACTTCTATTGCAAATATTTTCTTGACAGATTAGCCAGTAAATGGCCGAAAAATCGGTGCAACCGTTACGTTGAATACCCTGTGTATTAACATATACATATATTGGTAAGTTAACCGTTTGAGTGCCACAGTCTTTTCTTATTTCCCGATCGAAAATTGGCGCGATAGCGCTTGTCATATGTGCCCATAACTATGAAAGGGGTCTAAGTCATATATTTCTTGTTTCGAGATATTTAATGGATTACATTTGAATAAGTTAAAAAATATTTTTATATTATGCAATATTTTAATTTAGAATTTTATTAGTCTTGATTAATGAATATTTATTAAGAATGTGAAATTTTATGTAAATCTCATACGGAAATGTTGTTTTTAAAGTTTGAATTGACTTAGACCATTTTCAAAAGTAACTGAATGACCTATAAATGATTTAAAGTGATAAAAAACTATAAATTTTATTAGAAACAATAATTTTAATAAAATAATTCATGAATATTTATTAATTACTTTTGTAAAGTAATCCATTTTTATCATTATGAGTTTTGAGATTCTTAAAATGTTACTGAAAAACTGGAGGGATGCAGGGTGGTAATAAACACATAATATCTTTCGTTACTTGTCTAGTGGGTGTATAATGGAAGTAATTTAATATTTCCGTATATTTTTGGTCAACATGACAAAATAGCTAACACAATATAACGGTTCTTTTTTTACAAATTCACCAATGAATTTGTGTTTCTCGTTCAAATAATGTGTTACCATCGTTACCATTATCATCGTCGGCTGATTTGTAATAACTAATAAACTCGAATTTTTCAAATTTTTGGCTTAGACCACTTTCATAATTAACACTAAATGAATTCCGTATAATGTTGAAATAGCAACCACTATCTAATCGTTCATTTTTTATAATATCGTGAAAATTACATTGAATTAATTGAATTTAAAGTAATGTGGTGTGAAATAATTGATAAACTCTTTTTTTTTTTAATTTTGATTTAGACCATTTTCATAATTATGGGCACATATTCCGTGTTCAAAAATGCCAAAGAGCGTGATTTCGCTGTTTTCAGCTTACATGCAATGAATATTTCCTACAGTTTAGTTTTCATCCGACATTCTCCTGAGAATAAAATTACACCAATTCCATCTTTTTTTGCCTAAGACTGAAGGGTAACCGTAAAGTCGCACATCGAAAGTAACCAAGTCTGCTGTGATTATGACAGGACAGTAAAAGCGCAATCGCGCCGCTTGGCACTCAAACAGTTAAGTTTCTAATAGGGGTGCCTGAGAATTCTGTTGGCTAGCACGATAAATACGTCATAAAATACTTCTCCGTCTCTCAAAACAATGAAATCTTTATTCAAAATTTGATACTTTACACATCATCCTATACATTATAATATGTATTTGCCTTGAAAGCTTTGAACGATTTTGTTGATCTTAGATAAGATAAACGTGAAAATAAATCACTGTTAAATTTCATGAATGCTTCGAAATTCTGTGCAGTCATTGTTAGTGAGTTACTAATATAAGTCGATACCAAAAATGTTACTTTTGTATATAAGATACATTGAACATACGCATACATACATAGCTGAACAGACATTGATAGGTGATGAGATAAAAATAGATTTCCATGCGCTTTCTCTTTGTCTCTCTCCACAATCCTCTTCCTGTTTACTTGTACTCAGTCTCTATCTGGCGTCTCCTCCTTTCTCTGTTTCTTGGTCTTCTTCTGTCTCTTTATATATTCACCGCCATTTTTCGTCGCTGCTCCTTTCCTGTCCCTTCCGTCTATGGCACAAACTGACGAGTACCGAGAGACACTCTTGTTGAGGGCTCTCGCCGGAAGAAAGCGGTAACGACGTAACACTCTTGGAACGTAACAGGGAGAGCCAGGCGAACCTGGACCGCCGGGGCCACCCGGTCCTCCGGGAGCCGAAGGTCTTCCTGGGCACGAAGGCAGGCAAGGTGTTCCGGGTGACGTAGGACCACCGGGTGAAAAGGGAGCAACAGGACCAATTGGACCAATTGGTCCGGCTGGTACGCCGGGACTCCAGGGTCCTAAGGTAACACAGATACTGACATTCAGGATATCCATGTGTATTTGAGACATTGTACACCTACTGCTGCATATGTAGCCACAGTCTGTCACAAAATTCAACTTGCATTTGTCAAAAGTAGACATTAACACGTTGAATGCCACGCCAATTTTACAAGGTCTGCCCGTGGCGCCACGATGAATTTTCTATTATACGATACATATATTATTGAAATATTACCTACAACAAATAAGTTACAGTGTGTAACAATTTTTATATGTTTTATAGTGCATTAAACTCTTCACACTATTGGATTAACGATGGTAGTAATGAAAAATTCATAAATATTCACATTTTTCTAAATTATGTATTTTTATGAATTTGAGCGCGCCGGTCACCGGTGACCCCCATGGCATTCAACGTGTTAAGAAAGGAAACAAGAATTTTAGATGTTTCGTGGACATTAACCGATATAGAACATTTTTTTTTGTAGTTATTTATTCAGAAATATAAATCAATCGGAAACATAAAATGATGGAATCTACTGCACAGTTACCATGGATATATTGAAATGTATCAAATTTGTTATTATTCTTATTGGAGTTATTACATTCACAAATCTGTATTTCAATTATCGAACAATTACATTTTTGGTTTATTTACGTTTTCTTTAAGCGTAAGAAACATTGTTCCTTTTTCAAATCGTGTTTAATTGTATCCAATAATTCATAAAATCCTTATTCTTTTGTCATGCAAATATTTAAAATTTGGCAAGTGCACAGAGATTTCTGTGACCGACTGTACATTCTGTTTTATGGAAATTTTAAGTTCATATATACAATGATGATCCACTGTAATTAGAGAATATAAAGAGAAGCTGCTAGGAAAATTCCGCACATTCGCTACATTAAAATAGTGCCAACAGGGAACTAGCTTCTCTCATGGAACTTAACATGTAAATCTATGATTTTAGTATGGATTAAAGGAAAAGTAAAAATAGCAATGAAAAATTAGTATTCACACCATTCTTGATAATTTACATGTAATATGAATTTGATATTTTAAGGTATCAAAAAATACTACAAATGAAGTATTAATATCAATATACTATCCTGTTAATTTAAATCATTGTACTAAAACTTCATAATGAAGAAGACACATTTATTTACTCTTTTTCATTATTGAAGTTATTTCGTATCTGTTGTCTTATACCCATCGCTTTAAAAATATATTATAATTCTTTTTTTTTCAAAAATAGACATAAAATTACATCAAATTCAGCATTAAATACATAAAGGATATTCAGAAGAATACTAGCCAGCATTTTTCTTTCGAAATGGTAAATGTACTAAAAAAAAGATGAAAGAAGAAAAATTTTATTGTTTCTTATAATCAACACAATAGTAAACCAATTTTTTGTGTTTATAATAATTGTCTAAGAACAATGATCATCTCCAAATGTTTAAATAGAATACTATATATTTTTGTATATTACACAAAGGTATGATGAAAGGAAAGTTCAGTGACGTGATATACTATGTATTTCAAAGTTATACAAGGTCAAAAATGAAAGAAATATTTTCAACGTAACTTTCTTGTGCTTCAGTTGTACAAATTACATTTTTGGCGGCTTCTGCTAATTTTCATCAAGATATATGTAAATTTATGAAGTATGACTGCTTTTAATTTTCAAACACCAAACACATTGAACGAGCTGCATACAGTGATTCGAAAAAATATTCGGATACCGGTATAGATTTAACTTTTATGTGTTGTATTTTATCTAAATATAGAAAGCACTTAAAAAATGCGTTCTATTATGATAAAGTATAGCTATTAGATAACAAAAATGCAAAAGCATTTTATTTTATACGTACGATTCTTTAAATATTGAGAAGGAAATGAAGAAATCGCCAATTTTCAGGTCGCAAAAATATTCAGACACTTAAGAAACTTAAGGTGAACTATAGTGGTTCCAAAAAGTATTCGTACATTGTATTATAAGGAAATTCATCTACTTCTGAAATTCTGATTTCAATGAAACTTTATGTGTGCACAGAGCATGGTGTGTGGAGCAATTTTTTGGCGGCAAAACATCTTTTAAGGGGGCTAATAACGAATCTCAAAGTATCAGCGATTTTTCACGCTTTGAATACAAGCTTTTCTGTGGTCTTTTTTTATGACAGGGCGATAGAGTATTAAAAATTAAACATTTTCTATTTGAAAGGTTTTGCTTCATCAAATACCATTACAAAGTTATCTTTAAAAAATGTGAGAAAGCTTAGAAACTTCAACGGTGGTTCCATTCCTTTAAAATGGCATTTAGATGAAAAAAAGAGATTAATTCATACGTATACTATTACGATCTACATACCCGCAAAATTTTATCAAATACTTCTAACAGACTCAGAATTTCAGGGTTAAATGAATTTATTTGTGACATGGTGTACGAATACCTTTTGGAGCCACTGTAAGTAAAACGGCGAATGTTTATAAAACTTAAATACTAGGCTTGATATTTCCATCGTACTAAAACATTTTTTATGTTGTTTAATACGATAAAAATTATATTTTGTTAGTAATATTCTGTATGTTTTAATTTTCTGTAAGTTCGTTTTTACTCTTCGGGTATCCCAATTCTTGATATAATTCTTTTAATTCATGATAATTCTTGATAATTTGCTATATATTCAAATATTTTCACACATCAAAAATATATTTTTCTCCGATTTAGCTCATAATACGCAAACATTTAACCAGCAGATCATTCATTGTTAGCACACCAACATAGAATATACTGAAGATGTATTCCATAAATATTGCAACTAAAGTATATCTTTAGTCAAAATAAAAAATTGGTTAGTATATTATGTACAATTAGTGAAAAATCTGCTGATTTCTTATTCGCATATTGTAAAGAAAATCAAAGAACAATGTATTATTGATCTGTGAAAATATTCGAACGCGTTGTAAATTAAATTTATTAAACTAAAATATGGTGTTCTTTGCAAATGTGTGATCATTTTTGGGACACACAACGAGTAAGAAACAACTTACACACTAGAGAAAAATGATCAATTCATCTAAGGTAGGAATAAAACATACAGCGTATTATTAGCAACAAATAATTTTCGTCATGTTGAACGACATAAAACATGTTTTAATAAGATAGAAACATCAAATACAATAAATGTTCACCATTTTACTTAATTTACCTTAAATTTGTCAAGTGTCCTAGTATTTCTGCGACTTGAAAATCAGTCAATTACAAACACCTGTAAATACATTATTTAAAAATATTTCACATATTTTTTACATATTTTGACTTCGTGTAAACTTGAACGTCGAAATATAACACATGGTTGAACTCATCTTGATACATGCATTGCATATGGCAAACAATATGTACTTTATTTAAAAATTTGAAAGTCGTCTTTGTTTCTCAATCAATAGTTATTACAAATATCAAAAATTGGTGTTCACTGTCATCATATTAGTTGTAAGAAACAATAAAACTTCTTCCCCTTTCATTTTTTCAATGCACTTACAATTTTCAAAAAATTCGTATGAACAATTAAACTAATTTGAAAGTTGAACGTATAATTATCTATATTATAGTATTTCAGAATTAAAATGATTTCAATTTGTGAAAATAAAAATAAAATGTCCTTTTCTATTTATTACTAAATTACTGATATTATCTATTGCCAATAAAAATACTTAAAATTAATTTTTATTTGAAAGGACAACTTAGATATACATACAATTTTCATTATATTAATAAAGTACGCTATTGTCTGATCATCGGTCAGTCCAATAATAGCAAGGAAAGAAAATAATTCCATTGCTCTTCATTGCAACTAAAGAGGTTAATTGGTGGCGATAAAAACGAATCTCAAAACCAAAAGAATCCTGGGCCGCTAAGCTGGCACTACTGTAGTAATTTTATTACCAATTTTAAGCAAAAATGATACAAAGTTACTATTTTAATTAATCAAAGATATACATACATATGTATTTTTTGTTAGAAATCGATATATGATACAGTATATTTTTTGGTGTGTCGTAGCAATTTAGCGATTAGTTAATTTATACTGTGGAATAAAGACTGTTTTCTCAGATGATAAGAAATTTAATTTACATAATATTGATAGACGCTCATTCTGTTATTATGATCTAAAGGAAAAAGTACAATATTAATCACGTAGACAGTATGAAAATTTGATAGTTATGAAAAAGCAGCAGAATAAAAAGATTAATTGGAAATATTGAAATTGACGATTATGATTTTTAATGTTATGTAAAAAGATTCAGAGAATACTTCTGCACCATAATTTGAGGATACATGTATATTATGAGGTTAACTAAAACTGACGTAAATATTAAGAAATAAAATGTTCATATCGGTCTGTATTATTATTTAATCTAAATGTAATTGAAGATGTTTTGAAATACTTATCGAAATTATTACTTATACACGAATAATCAGCAGTTCTGTCCCAGAAAGGTCTCGCGAATCCTATTAGGAATGGAGAATTTCATATGTGCACATGTGTTATACCAGTTATTTCTATTGATAATCTGTACAAATTGTTATATGATAATAGTAACTTCGTTCTTTTTT
>JAOPTO010001170.1:0-32917 GCA_033822845.1 Tetrapedia diversipes
GATGCGTGAAAGTCAGGATCTGAGATAAATGTACCTAATATTGTCTACCAAACAATTCATGATTAATTTATGTATCTGTACACATGTATGAAAACATTAATTTGAATTTCTGAAGTTGTATATGTATTCTTAGTATTTTCCATTATATGTGTTTTTATAAACTTTTTAATTAGAATTATGTTTAAAGAATGTTAGTATCAAATATAGTACATTTTATTAGTATTTTATTGTTCTAGATGATAATACTTGCATGCTGGAGAAAATTCTATTCAGTAGTTCTGTAAATTTCAAACATAACTTCTTGCGATCATTGTTTTGAAACTAATTGCTATGGTATATATACAGTGTATCATCATTTTCTGCATTAGGAGAGACACTATTTTAGATGTTTTAGTTTGTTTTCAGGATCTAATTCTTCTGTGCTGCTTTACATTTTTTTTGTTTTGGTAAATAATCTTTTTGGGGCTGTCTTTTTTCTGATGCAATATTCGTATGCTTTCTCTGAAGTTGCTTTTTTAGGGTGATTATAAAAGGTTACGTAAATGCCTTGATGTTTGGAAGATTTTTATTTAGCTGATACGTATTAGATCCACCTGTAGCTAAAAAACAATTTGTCATCTTACATCGTTAGCAAATTGAACATATATATATATTAGATTTAAATTTTCTATGTAAAATTTTTAATAAAATAAGATAGAAGTCTTATGATTGTATTAGTAAAATTATAAATAAATTTGAGAACATGAATTATGGTGTATAAAGTATAAATATACAAAATGATTCGAATGTACAAATAATTTTGAAGGTTTTGATGCTAATATCTGATTAATCCTTCTTTAGCACGGATAGTATGATTTAACAATATACTGGCTTTCTATAATATCTACAAATTTCTTCCTTGTATCCCTTTTGATGGAGTTATACATTTTGCAAATTTTATCTTTTTACATTTCTTTTGAAGTTGTTCCATAATTTCCGAGTCCTTATTAATTTCACTGTAAATCATTCCTTGGGATTTATGTGAGTACTTGGTGCAGGAGTTTATATTGTAATGATAGGTATTACATTTCCATCCTTTTTAGCAATTCAAGTTGTGTGTTCAGGATTATTACTTTGTGGAAAATAAAATTCATTCAGTAGGTGTATTTTAACTGCTCTTTGTTTAATATTTTATTTGAGAATATTAAGCCTGTATTTATTTAAAGTTCCATCAATAATAGTGGGATTTTCGATTTCATTTGCTGTTATGGATTCTCATGTCACTGGGCAACCTTCTGGTTTTACACTTGGAATTGTATTTTTTATTTATAATGTTATATTGCACTTTTTGCACCCGAATTATCCTAACCGAAAGTGTATTAATTTTGATTTAAATTTGCTCCCATTGAAGAAAATCACTTTGTTACAGAATAAGATTCGTTTTTGAAAATTCTTTCGTGTACGTTTTTTCCCGAAGTATGTATGAAAATTAATAGTCTACAATACTCTTTGATATATATCTTTCTTAAAATTATGATTAACTGTCGTCACAAGTTTTGGTGCAGATGTGCGAGGATTATTTTCTATTCCAAGTATCATTATTTTTTCCTTTCTCAATATTAATTTCTTTTGATATTCTATACGTCTGTCATTTGTTATGTTACTTATTTTGTTGGATTTTGACGTGGTCAGGGACAATATTTTTAGTTTTGATGGAGAAATGAAAGCCTTTTAGATTTTAATATTTAATAATAATAATATCATAGATGTAATTAATAATTACAATAACGTTTCCTTATCTTTTATCTTGATTTTATGCAATTTTAATTTTACATTCGTTTTGTGTTTCTTACTTACTTCCTCTCTCGGATCTCAAACACGAAGTGACGATCATACCATACAGCAATCATTCAGAACACACTCATTCTTACCAACATACTTTCATACACCACATTCATACCAACTATTCACATTAATTGTTCTCAACACTCTCCCTCAATTGTGTGAAATGGTTTATCTCTCCTTTGCTCTTTACTCGCTGTCAACTAGAACTGCTTTAAACTTTCAAAATTTTTCTACAGCTAGAGGTTTTATGAATACGTCGGCCACTTGTCTGTCAGTTGGACAATATTCAATTTGAATGAGGTCAGTTTTTACAATCTCACTGACGTATCTGTATTTTATATCTATGTGTTTCGACCTTTTGTTCACCGCACCGCTTTGAATCAAAGATATAGCTCCCTGATTGTCGATTTGTAGCTTTACTTTCACCTTACCTATTATTTCTTCAATAACCATTTTTATATAACGCAAATCTTTACAACATTCTGCCGCTGCTACGAAATCAGCCTCAGTGCTGGATGTAGATATCATTTGTTGTCTTCTTGATGTTCGTAGTATGGGTCCACCTCCGTAGCAAATAACAGCCCGTGGTACTACGTCTGGTTGAACAGTCCCCGGCAAAGTCAGAATTGCAGTATGCGAAAATAGTATCATCGCAACTCTCCCGTTTGTATTGAATCCCACTGCTTACTGTTCCCCTGAGGTACCTCAAAATTCGTTTTAAGTCTGTTATATTTCTGTCCGTTGGCTGTTCCACATACCTGCTACAATATCCGACTGCGTAGGCCAAGTCAGGTCTTGTCTTCGTCGACAGGTACAGTAAACTGCCTACTGCTTCTCTGTACGGGAAGTTAGAGCTGCTTGTTGTTTCTTCGCTTGCATCCGAGCATGGGTTGATAGGTGTTTTTACAGGTTTGCAGTTTTCCATCCGAAAACTCTCAAGCACCTTGTTAGCGTAGTCACCTTGTGATAATCTTATACTGTCTGTGTACATTGAAATTTCATACCAAGGAACTTCTGTGGATTTTTATCTATTGTCATTTAAAATGACGCTTCTAGTTCGTTCAGCGATTGAGTCATCTCTTCTTCGTTACTGCCGATCAGGAGTCCGTCGTCTACATAGATTCCCAACATCAGATCTGAATTTTCTCTTTTAAACAAACACCGATCACTCTTAAGAGGAATGAGGTTTTTATCTTTGAGAAACTTTGTGAATCGCTCGTTCCAGCAAAAGTAGGCTTGTTTTAGGCCATAAGTCGTCTTCTTTAACTTAAACAATTTTCCTGGCTCATTATATCCTTGAGGTGGGTATATGTAAATTATTTCTTTTAGGTTTCCATGTAGGAATGCTGTCTTAATGTCCAGTGTTATTATTCGTAGATTCTAATTGGCAGCAATAGAGAATAACGTTCGTAAAGAAACATTGCTTACCACTGGACTATAGATTTCTTCGTAATCTAGATCTTTTCTTTGTTCACACCCTCGGACAACCAGGCGCGCTCTATACTTCCCATTGTCTTTGATTTTTAACACCCATCTGCTAGATAGTGGTCTTATTCCTTGGACTTCATTTGCGTTCACCAGTGTCCAGGTGTTGTTTTTCCTCATGACTTCTTTTTATTCATTAATTGCTTTCATCCACCGATTCTTGTCAGGACCTGAAACAGCCTATTCAAATGTTAAGAACGCCGAGTAATACCTTTCAGGGGACTGTTCTTTCCTGTTCGATCTTCTGAGCGCAGGTGCTTCTTGATTGTTATCGTCATTTTCTTTATCTGAATCGCAACTCCGCCTGTTTCGTCCTTCGGAACAGCTGCGGGAAGTTTACCATCGCCATTTATGGCACGAGCGAGCCGGTAATGTTACTTTTGAGGATTAGGAAGTTTTAGCCGTTTTGCCGTTTTTCGAACCCTCTTAACATCCGTAGAGGGACAATAGTTTAATTTCGAGTGACCGTAATTCCTCAGTAGCCAAGAGCGTGCCATAAATAAGGGACTTCCGAAAGGCCCGGCACCCAGCCGGTACCCACATGCTAGAGGTACACGGGCCCGGAAGAACTTTCCCCGAAAGAACTTTCGTTGCCCAAATTCGGGAAACCTTCCCGCTTCGAGTGGCTCACCCCACCCTCGTTCTCGAAACGCGTGCTAAGGGCACAAGAACGGGGGTTGGGGGTACTCAGGGCATACGCTGATTGGAGTCTTGACTTTTTGACTTTAACCAATTAGCGTATCGTCTTGAGGTATGGAGGAGTGACCAGTCGAACTCCTCCATATAAAACCGAGTCACTTCGGCGCCGCGTATTCACAAACGCGCCTTATTCGTACAAGTATTATTAACAAAGTTCATTCGTTCGGAACTTATTCACGAGCGCGCCTTATTCGTACAAGTATTATTCACAAAGTTCATTCGTTCGGAACTTATTCACAAACGTTCTACCAAACTTCACAAACGTTCTACAAGTATATTCGTAAACATTCGTAACGCGCATCATTTCCTACAACGTCAATCTCACAATTCACAATTCACAATTCACAACAACAAGAAACGTACCTCAGCTTCACAGTACACAGTTCAACATTCGGAACTGTATTCTAAATCTCACCGAAACAAACCAGTCGTCTAAAGCGATCAAGCGGCGGACGACAGTCGCGATTCAGTCATTCGTGGATGCGACAAAACACCGCCATTCCATAGAATCCTCTTCTTGCTCTTGTTCTTCTTCTCTCTCTTCATGCACCCTTTCTTCAGTTTCATCTTCGTTCCATTCTTCTTCCTTATTGTCATAGGGTAACTGTAAAGCAATGTCCTCTTCAATCTGACTGTTCTTAGTTCTCCTTTCTTCCACGATCACATCTCTTGAGATTATTTTTCTCTTTGTTTTATTCCATAGACGATATCCATTAGATGCATAGCATATCATGATGTATTTATCGCTCCTAACGTCTAATTTTGTTAGTGGTTCAGGTATTTTTACGCAAGCTACGCTTCCAAACGGCTTCAACCACTTGAGATTTGGTTTCCGTTTAATCCATATTTCCATTGGCGTGGTCATCAGACTTTTTGAAGGTGATCTGTTGTACAGATAAGCTGCAGTAGAGGGTTTCACCCCACAGTACCTTCTCAGCATCGGATTCAAATTGTAGGGCTCTCGTTTTCTCCATAAAGGTCCTGTTTAACCTTTCTGCTTTTCCATTGAGCTGTGGTGTGTAAGGAGTTGTGAAATCCAAGTTGGTACCTTTATCTCGACACCAGTCGAGCATTATTCTATTTGCATACTGGTTTCCGTTGTCGCAGCGTATCCTTTTTACCTTTTTACCCCAGTGTGTCTCTGCTGCTTTAATATAGTTCTTGGTTTCACCGGCTACTTCAGCTTTAAGTCTTATTAGAGCAATCATCAGAAATCCAGTGTAATAATCAAGGAACGTGACGTAATATCTCTTCCCGTCCCACGATGTTGGATCTATAGGTCCACACACGGCAGTATGGATCAGTTCTAACGGTTCTTTAGCCCTCATTCTTTCGCAATCAAAGCTCGGTCTGACTTGCCTTGCTTGCATACAAATCTTGCAGATATTATTCATTTCGTTTATTTCTTTTTCATTCAGGTCCATACCTTCGGCCATTCTTACTAATTTCTTCATCTTTTCCATACTCAGATGGCCAAGCCTCACATGCCACATCATGACCTTTTCTTTCCCATCTAGTTTAGTAAGATGCGCATTTTGTTCTTCAGTGTGCAACGTTATTTTATACAGTACATTTTCTTTCTTGTCACCACATAGTATAATTTTGTTGTCCTTTTTTACTATGACTTCCTCTTTAGAGAACGACACCACTCCTTGGTTTTCTGTAATTTGGTTAACTGATAAGAGGTTGGCTGAAACCTCCGGCACTAACATCACTTGATTTAGCCTTCCTTTCCTTATAGTTTATGTCTCCAACACCTTTTGATTCCATGGATTGATTGTCCTTTGCTATACTGATGTTTGCCTTACATGTTTTCTTATTCTCTATTGTCTCATCTGACTTCACCATATGCATGGTTTCTCCTGAGTCGAAAATCAAATTCTCGTTAGGTTTAGCAGTACACGATAGGAATGCTACCTTCCCTTTGGAATCAGTGTTACTGTTCTTCTTTCTAAGAAAACAATTAGCCTGAACATGGTTATTCTTTTTGCATATGGCACAGTACATATCGGGTTTGTTTCTCTGTGGAACACTTGACGTAGAATGATCAGGTTTGTTTCTCGCTGAGCGTTGCCTCGATTCATTCTGTATATTGGTTCTACAGCGGGTCAAGTGCCCTGTTTTGTTGAACTTAAAACATCTTTTTCCTATTGCTTTGAATGCAACCGGTTTTTCTGCTTCCACTTCTTGTCTCATTTCCTCTGCTAAAAGCCTTGCTGTGAAGTTAGCCAAAGTTGTTTCTTGGAGACTAGTGGGCTCCCATGCCGTTGCAAAATTTTCTTGTCCATCAAGAAGTGTGGATAGTATTTTGGATATTATCATTTCATCGCTAATATCCACACCTAAAGTCCTCAATCTAAAGTCCTGATTCTCCAGTTTACTAAGGTATTCAACCATATCATGTTCTTTGGTGTATGTATATATATAAAATTCTCTCATCAAATTGCACTTTTGTTGGGCTGTATTCCTCTCATAGATGCTTTGTAGATTTGTCCACATCTCGTCTGCTGTGTGCACATGAGGACATGCACCATAGCCCTCCTGTCTAGGGTGGTGACCATGATTTTTTCTGCGCAGGAATCTTTTACTCTCCAGGCTACATCCCTATCCTTTACTTTCGTTTCTTATTCAACAGTTTC
This sequence comes from Tetrapedia diversipes, assembly GCA_033822845.1. Lineage (NCBI taxonomy): Eukaryota > Metazoa > Arthropoda > Insecta > Hymenoptera > Apidae > Tetrapedia > Tetrapedia diversipes. The sequence continues at coordinate 6,648 of JAOPTO010001170.1, forward strand.
ATACAAATTATTAGATTTTAGTAGCACTTTGACTTGGAACTTCTACAATTGATAATTTTCTGCATTCTGAAGTTTTTCCACGTGGGCGATCTCAGTCAAGGTTATGCTCATTTTCTTCGTCAGTATTTGTCCGTTATAATAAAGAAAAAAATTTGCTTTTTCCCTTTTTTTTAATACCTTTATCTAGGAGTGTTTTTCTTTTGCAGCACAGTATATAATATACACTACTTAAATAGAAAGCCATGGGCCCATAACCTATTGGATTTTGCTGCGGTCAGGGACAATATTTTTAGTTTTAATGGAGAAATAAAAGCCTTTTAGATTTTAATATTTAATAATAATAAGAACATAGATTTAATTAATAATTACAATAACGTTTCCTTATCTTTTATCTTGATTTTATGCAATTTTAATTTTACATTCGTTTTGTGTTTCTTACTTACTTTCTCTCTCGGATCTCAAACACGAAAAGATGATCATACCATACAGCAATCATTCAGAACACATTCAGTCTTACCAACATACCTTCATATACCACATTCATACCAACCATTCATATTAGTTGTTCTGAAACATTTTTGTTATTATATACACTAGTATTCTTGATTTATTTCGGCTTAGTGATTGTACAATTTTTTGATAATATCTATTTTCATTACGTAGCTGCAGTACTAATTCATGTTCACATTTACTTAATCTTCTCGTCCTCGAGGTTTTGTTAATTTTGAAGAGTTCCGTTATAGGAAAACTGTGGAAACCCACACAGTATATTGAAATCAACAAACGTGGGATGGTTACATCTCATTTATGGAAATTACCCCTTTTGTTTACGTGTTCAACTAGCTTTTTTGACTCTATAGGTGCTATGTTTAATCTTAGTGCATTTTTTACAAAATTTGTTTCTAATCATAGATTCTTAAATTATTTATCTTATTTTATTTACTCACTTGTTTTGATAATTTTCAAAGTATTCAAATTATGCATTGTGTTCTGCTAAAAATATTGATAATACCTAGTAAAGAATATTTATCTATAAATCGTGTGTTGGAAATATAGTAACTCAAAGAAAGAAATCATTTGCTCTCTGAAAATGTAAATACCTTAGTTCTTTTACATGAAAATAAATGATTAATAGATTAAACGTTAAATGTTCATTATTTTCATCTGTATCTTAATAAAGAATGTGTTACAGATCATTTACGAACAACATAAATATTGGGATATTTAATTAACAACTGAAATATGAATGTGTCAGGGCACAATCGTGAAATTACACCTACATTTTCATACGCGTGTTCTTATGAATTTCGCTACTCGCGTACTGGTATATCAGTAAAGTGAGGTCTCAGTGTGTGACCTTCGTTATTTGATCAGCTTTTGCACGGCGGTAGATATCATCGAGCTGAAATGAAGAATACCCGCATTTGGGAGTGGACAGCTTATAGTTCATGAGATATACGATGTTAAAGTTGTTGTCGAAGTTAATTATACAGGAAAGGAGAAGGAGAAACTAGAAACAAGCGTGTGTAGTAACTCGGCAATAGTAGCAGTGCGAGTTCAAATTCTGTTGGGATATCTTTTTTTTTAAATCTTTATTTACATTTTCTGTCTATATCTGGGTCCCGTAGACCCAGCTCAATCGTACCCGAGTGCAGATTTCCTTCGAGTATACCTTATCTTATCTATAATTCCTTCGATAAAGACAAGGTTTCTCACTCTAAATGTTGTTATGCAGCCCTAAAGTATCACGCAGCTTCCGCTGTGCTTTACAGTCGGTTGTAGATATTCTAATTCTAGTTCGCTATTTGGTTTTTATCCAAACCTTTCCTTTTTCGTCAGATACAGGAACATTAAATTTTGATTCATGTGAGAAATTAATGTTTTTCCAAAAGGTAATTCTTTGATCTCAGTAGTCCTTCGAAAATGCTAATCCCCGTATTCCGTTAGTTTTTCTAATGAAGTTTTCTCTTTTCTCTGTGTTCCACCATGAATGTTTTCGCTTCTCAATATCCTTCTATAAGCTTCAGTAGATACCGTTTTATTGAATATATCGTTACACATTGTAGTAATCTTAGGTACTGATTGGGATACCTTAAGCACTTCGCATATCACAGTTTTTTATTCTTAAACCACTAAAATCTTTTGGCGTTGCAGTACGTTCATTATTTAACAAACTACAATTTGCTTTTATCACTTTTATGATGAATTGGATATCGAATTTATGTCTGCCAATTATTTTTGCTCTCCCAATATAACTTTCACCTTTTGGTATAATTTAAAAATAATTTATCGCTCTTCTAGTGTAATCTCGGATTATTTCCGACTCATTTCTGATTATCGATATTGTTTTGACAAAATTTTAAACCCATCATGCAAATAATGTCAGATTTCTGATTATTGGTTACAGACAATAATACACTGCAATCTGTATTAATTACAATGTCGTGCAAGAGAACTAGATCGCTCCCTCTGACAATTACATGATTAATGGTTATGGCTGCTATGTTTATTTATAGTATTTGTTCGGAATTTGACTAAGGAAATTTCTATATTAATGAAATAGTTTCCCTAATCTTCGAGTAGCCGGGAGAGGGAGAGTGGTATCGATAAAGGCTAATAAATTGTCAACGCTGAGCTCCGTTTATATTGGTGTTCCAGCCCGGAACACCGTTTATTTGGATTATACAAATTAGAAAGAAGAAATTTTAATTGATGTTTCCTCCCGATGTATTGGCCTGGCCTGGTTGGTGCCCAACGGTCCGGCTGATCGGGTAGATCAGGATCTTCACCTGCGAACATTGTGGACTGTATTAGTTTTAAAAGATAAATATTTATTATTTTCAAGCCCGAATCGTCGGCTTATTGCACGGCGTACAGCCGTGTCGCGACGAGTTTTTGCGACGGTAGTTAATCCCGTTAAGAGAATAAGTGTTGAGCTTCACGATGCTACAACACATATAGACCCGACGTGTCTGTGTGTTTTGACCACGTCTCGGTAAACACCGAGGATCTACTCTCTTATGTGTGTATTCGACTCGCCTATGAAGTAGACGATTCCGTCACAATACACACAACGTCTTCTTCCGTTCGTTCCCCTTGCGTGTGTGTTGTAAGTACACACGCAATGCGTAGTCTCATGAAGGCCAGGTACATAGACCTGCAGAAACTGCAGAGTGCCTCCAGTGTAGCAATCACATAGCCGCTGGGGCCTCTGTGCATTGTTTCTACATTATTGGTGCATGCACCGCCGGGCCTACACTGCGACAGGCGCAGCTATTGCATCATAGCCCTTGCAGCTGTAAAGGAACGACCGTTGCTTCGATCCACAGATCGAGCGTATTCTGTGACTTTTTCAAGACCCCCGTGCGTGAATTTCATCTTCACATGATGCACGGGAACAGGAGACCTTTCCTCCACTAGAATACACCTGCTGTTCGTGGGCAGGATTTTAAGAAAGACGTACGCCATTCTGTGGGTGTGCACCCCCTAATGCTTCACATTTAGAGGACAGCAGAGATGCACGGGACAGACTGGGTGATTAATACCGTCCCCGGCGAACTCCGAAAGTCGGAGATCGACGGGTGTTCTTTCCTCTTTTCCAGAGGAATTCAGGTGCTTTTGTCAATGGACCATAAGAAACTTATGGGTGTCCACCGACGTCACGGAGCTACGGAACGCGAAACGCACGAATTTCCTGATTAAACGCCAACCGCGTTTAATTATAAATTCTTCCGCTTTTTTGGTTGATGCGCGAGATCACGATAATCGTAAACTACACGTACTTTTCGACCAGACAAACTGCACTCCGTGACCGTTCCGTGTAATTTCGAACTTTGGCTTCTTGCGACGACTTCACGTAATTCACTCTTCGAAAATCACTAACGGAATCTCTGTTCGTCCGTGAGCGCACGGTATTTAATACCTCACGGACGAAGCTTCTTTCTCTCTCACTCTCATGCGAAACGCCCTTTCTCGATTCGTTATTTTTGATTTAAATTAATCGAATAACAGGCGTTAGAGTCTCGACAAACATCTTTTTTGGACCTTGTGGTTCAATGCCCTCGCGCTGGCAGACAAGGCCAAGGCGATGTTTACCGAAATCCGCCGGTTGAAGTTACCCGATTATTGATATTTTTAATAACGGTAGAATTAGAGGTCGCGAATCCAGGGGCGTCGCTATGTGCGATATCACCCGAACCTCTTTCCGAAATGCACTTTTTTAAACAACATTATTTCTTATATATTTTGTATGCTCGACAAAATTAAGATTCCTGTCTATAATAATACCATGATACTTGGTGTGCTCAACATATTTGATATTTTTAGAGCCCAATTTTAAAATTGGTTGTCATTTATTGTTACCTTTTGCATTATTGCACAAGACTTTTCGAGTGATAGCCTCAGCTTGTGCAATGTGTACCATTCTTCAAGTACACTTAGCACTATCGTTCCGATGTTTCAGTAGATAGGGATATAACGTCTGTGAGATTTTACGCGCGACACCTGGTCTGGGACCTTATCCACACGGCCCCCATGGGCAAGGGGTTGAGATACGCTCAACCAGCGCGATCCCCGGAACACCTCCACTGGAGCTACGGTGTCATTCCGGGAGTGCAAGCTCTTCAGATCTCCCTCGGTGAGGGCGTGACCTTTCTAACTCACCTTCTTTCTCTGCAGGCCAGCGCCCGAGCTGGGATGACGCAGCTCACTTGCCAAGGCGATCCCGCACCTCTAGCCTGTCAAAGTCATACTGGTCATACTCGTCGTGGGATTTACCCACCACCTATTGAGATCCTTGCAAATCTCGACCTGGTTTGGACCAACTCGGTAGCGTGGTGGCGTTTCTCCCCAAGGAATGTGTCGTCCGATGACAACACTTCCCATCCGCGCCCCTCACGACACCCACCATTCACACTACATATACGCATTCACTCTCCTTCTTTTAAAAGCCCTCGTCGCAAACTTACAGAAACATTCATAATTCTAGTCCTTGCATTCTGACACACCACTCACGTTCACGCTGCCATCCACATTCACGATTACACCACATCCACCTAGATCGCGGTGGTCATCATACAAAAAGTATCCAGCCAACACATGCACCCAATCCTCTCGCTCCGCACAGCACGCACAATTCTCCGATTCACTCAATTCATGCTTACACAAAAACGCATTCATACTTCCATGGCCAGTTAACAAGAAACACGCATACACATTCTGCTCAAAACAGACATTCTTCTCCGCAAAGCTTACATTCTTAATATATTCATACGTTACTCTCGCTTTGACGCATGTTCTTTCACGCAAGTCGTCATCTGTCACCTGTTTATTCACACTTAACCTAACATCGTTTTTCAAACAACGTAGCATTCCTCTCCTTACACACCCAAGGTGGTACTCCCATCAGAACCTGCATACACTCAGTTAACACCATCTTACAAACATTCAAACATGCATACAGAACCACTCGTTGACACCTATTCATACTCTCTCGCATAAGCATATTCCATTACATTGTACCATATACTCAATTCATATATCCAACATGCTACAAACAACCCCTTATATATCATTCTTCCAGCTCTTTTGCGCATTCCCGATTCACACTTTAACGCAGTCCTCATTTGTCCAAAACATTTATTACTTTCTTTCTCAGGCACACAAGATGCACCCTAAAGTGCATCCTCTCACTCACCCATATACCCAGGTACTTCACATGCTCTACATACTTGATAAGCCTGCCATTCATTCTCACACACAGCTTCCCACTCACAACGATAGTTCCTTTCATCAACATCACCACAGTCTTGCGTTCGGACACACACACACATCTACAGATTCACACCAGTCACACACAATTCTCATCCACTCTGAACCCTTTTGCTCCACTACCATTCGGTTATGCCCGTCCACAAGCAACAGCAAATCATCAACGTACGCCACACACTCACACCCACAATCACTCAGCTCCCACAGGAGTCTGTCCATCATAAGGTTCCAACTAAATGGGCCACAGATTGACCCCTGCGGACAGCCGCGTACGACATTCCTCCACACAACATCATTCGCACCCATCATACACGCCGTTCTGTTCAGGAAATAGGTCCTCCACAGAGCCATTTCCTGACAGCCGACCTCATCCAACCTCTCCAACACGTACTTCCACTCAAGATTGTCTAAGGCTACCTTAAAGTCGACAAACACACCAAAGACATACTTCTTTTCACTCTGGTATACATATCCTTTCACGCGTAACCACGCACTCTCCGTCGATCGGTCCCCTCGAAATCCATGCTACGCGTCATTCATACTCGCATTCAGTCTAAGCTCAACTCTATTCACCATCATTCTTTCTAGCATTTTGTCCAGCACGGGCAGCAGACTTATGGGTCTATAGGACGAGGGATCCGATCGCGGACTGTCCGGGGACTTCGGCAGAATAACCACGCACGCTCTCTTCCATGCTACAGGGAAACACCCTGCCTGCAAACATGCATCATACAATCCCATCAGCCACCCAGCAATGGCCTTCCAGATCGCTCGCGTCATCTCAGTAGTCACACCGTCCAGGCCAGGTGCTTTACCCACTCTCGCCTTCTTTATAGCCTCATTCACTTTCTCCCATTCGAAACATCTACCCTCATTATCTCATTTACCCACATACTCTCATCACCGTTGTCAGTCATACTCGCAACTGGGAAGAACCGTTCCATCATTATTCTAGCACACTCACTCCACGTGGAATAAGTCACACCGTCGACATTCAACTCACACAATCGCTCTCTCCCAGTCTTACCACGACACAATCTATACACGGGACCCCATGGATCTAGGTTAGTAGACTTACTGACGAACTGTTTCCAGTTTGCCTCTTTCATTCTTCTCAACTCACTCTTATATTCACTCTGCAGTGTTTTATACTGTGCCAGTCTTAGTCTCGCATTCTCGCATCCTTTCTTTCTCGCACTCTGACTGATACGCCCCTCTACATTTACGCACCCTCTATTTCAACCGCTCCAATTCACTCGTCCACCACACAATCTTCCTATCACGCCAGCGGTTGCTCTCACTCATTCTCCTACCATTCACCTCCTGGATCCACTTCATCACCGTATCAACCATCCGTTCCACGTTGTTCTCATCCATCACATGCATGCCGTACTGCATCGCACACTCCTTCAAGTCATTCACATATTCCTCCCAACATACGCCCTTGCTCACCAACCTGTTACACTCATTAGAGGCACTTTCATCACGCGCTCCCGTAATCAGACTTATAAGGTTCACATTATGATCACTTATACCCCACTCGTTCTTAACCATCCATTCATATCGGCACCCAGCCGGCGCCTCATTCACCAGAGTGACATCTATGTCACTTTGTCCATTCATCTCAGGAAACGTATAGTGTTCACTCGGTTCGTTCAAAACGACCATTCCCTTCTGCAACATCCATTCCTCTGACACTCTTCCACGCATTTCATTCAAAGTACTGCGTCTACCACCCTTGCTAAACCACAAGGAGGAGGTCGCATTCGCATCCATACCAAATATCACATGCTTACCCCTTACAAACTCTGACACATTCTTTAAATACGCCAGGTACGGATCAATGTTTTTACCGTACTGGCAGTACATTGACACTACATACAATTCGCCGAAGTCCCCTTTCAGCCATACACACCCACCATATTCACTCGTGCATTCCCTCACACACATCGATTCCACACCTGTTCCTCGCATGACTATCGCAGCTCTGGCAGGTTCACTCTCACATACGTACACCCGCCATTCGCTCGGTAGGCCACACACTCGTCCATTCACAACACACAGTTCCTGCAACAGAGCTACAGCCACACAGTTCTCATTCATTACCACATCCATATCACATAACACGGCGTACGCTATCTGACAGTTGCATTGAATCACACATAGTCATTGCTAATACGCGCTTTCTCTCTCTCTAGTAATCTGACGTACTCCGGACAATCGACGGACATAACCGAATGGTCTGCCTTTTTACCTGTCATTTTACAGTTTCTACATACACATTCACTCTTGCACTTCTCTCACAAGTGCACAGACTCATCACACTTCTCACACAATCTCTCCTTCGTTATACAGGGTGTTAATCTACCTATGGACTTAAATGAAATGGGGGGTTCTAGACGATGAAATAAGACGAAAATCAAGAGTGACGAAATTTCGTTAAACGCTTCATTAATTAGTTATTAGCAGTTAAGGATTGCCAATCCGGTTGCAGCGCCGGCCGTTGGGCTCGCCGCGCACAGGCGAACCCAGGACCGTATCGACATGTATCATAACGCTTACCTCGTGGGGCGCAGGAAAACTTGTTTGTCGCGGATAATTGAAAATCAAAACTTCAGTCACTTTTCAAAATGTTGAATGACATTAAACCTGCTTACTCGCAAAATCCACAAGAGCATGTCAAATCTCGGCCATTGGGATTTTCGAGTAAAGAGGGTCAATGATCTCTTAAAGCAGATAGTACACTGCCCAAAAGTGAAGCACCCACACGCATTCAAATCGCGATTGTCCCGTCCATTTTGTCGCGATTTTGATTTTGAATTATCCACGACAAACAAGTTTTCCTGCGCCTCACAAGGTAAGCGTTATGATACATGTCGATACAGTCCTGGGTTCGCCTGTGTGCGGCGAGCCCAACGGACGGCGCTGCAGCGGATTGGCTGATTCGGGGCAATCTTTAACTGCTAATAATTAATTAACGAAGCGTTTAACGAAATTTCGTCATTCTTGATTTTCGTCTTATTTTACCGCCTAGAACCCCCCATTTCATTTAAGTCCATAGGTAGATTAACACCCTGTACATTCCCGCATCATGTGCCCGAACGCGAAGCACTTATATCATCTCAACACATTCACATAATCCTTCGCTTTGCAACATCTCCACTTTACACACGCACGTCCCTCATTCAATAAGACATCATGCATTCTCCTCATACATTCCACAATCACATTCCCTACATCCATACCTTTCCTATTTGCACGGCCCACCACACGCACACGCTGTTTATATTCATTTTCGTTTACACCAGCTACTTTCAAATTCTTAATATACAGTCCGCTCATAAATTCCTCATTCGTCATAACATTTGGAACATCACAAATGACCACCTATGGGCCCTATCTTCTTCGGAGGTTCGACCATCAGTTCAACCTCCTCAAACCTCTTGCTCTCTTGCAACATTCGCGTTTCTCTCTCACTCGCCGCCTTGATGGTAAGATCACTAATCCCGGTCTTTATTACAGCTTTCACTCACATCCTTCATTACATTGCGCTTCACATTCTCACTACTCATTTTCGCGCTATCATCCTTCGGCTTGACGACCACCGCATACGACCTCAGTAGTTAATGCAGGGGGATTCTAACTCTGGTCCTCTGAGGGTGGTGAGGTGCAGGGTGGGGTCTACCGCGCGGGGGAATGACGTCACGTGGGGAGAGGGGCCCGGCGCGAACGATGGCCTCGCCGACCGCGGGGTGGGCGGTCCGACGCGGACGATGTATGAGGTGGCTACGGGGGCAGGGGTTTCCGCTCGTTGGACCAACGACGGCCCGCGGGGAAGGGGGGATTTTATCTTAATTTGTTAACTGGCGTGGGAAAAAATGGCGTGCAGTGGGAAAAAAGGTAAATGAAGATATTTTTTTAAATAATATTTTTCAATAATGATGATATAATTTTTATTTTTCAATACCATTATTCAATGTAGTACATACAAAAGTCATTGAATTAAAATATTTAATTGAATCTGAATAAAAAGAGGTACAAATTACAGCAATTCATATAGGTAACCTCATTATATAATTTTTTCTCATCGAAATATATGTTATCTTTTTCTCGACTGACTCTTATTCCGAGAATTGATTTCACTTCTCCCAAATGTTTAATGTTATATTCTGAAGCTGTCTTCTTATTTGTTCTACATGGATATCTCGACTACGATGAGACGACTCCCGCGTAATTTGATACTCGTCCTATCAAGCGCTGACAATGCGGCGGCTGCCTGCTACCTATTTTCCGCGATTTGCGACGAGATCATGTGGATGATAATAAGTTTTTAACGAGGGTGTGAACATTATGATTTAAGCGTTATGGGGAAAAAAGGTAATTTTAAGGTAAATGAAAATATTTTTCAATATTGAAATAATTTTTTTATTTTTTTATTTCCATAATACAATGCTGTACATGATAACAATAATAATATTACGTGATATTGGCTATTTATTACAAGCTTCATAAAGAATATCATCTAAAGCGTATGCCAATAATTCGCAATCTACAAGCGATTCGCTATCAAACGTACCGCTCTCACATATCGCTTTCGCAGCATGGCATGCATCGGTGACATTGCAGCGTTTTATAACATTTACAAATAGTTGAAACTTATTATCGACAGTATGCGTATTTTCACATAACCAGTAATACATATGTTCTATACAATTTTCCAGATTAAACATAAACAGCAGTGTTGAAGGTTTTAAACTTAAATACTTATCCAACAATGTCAACCGTAACATCCTATCGGTATGCATCGTAGTAAGTTCTATGTTTAAGTCTTGAATCCACAACGGATGAGCAGTTGTTGTTGTTGGCGATTGTAGTAATCGTTCAATATCTGGACGTTGTCGAATGAACATTTTCCACGTTGCAAACAGAAATATTATGCGATGTCCATGATTATCACCAATAAGTAGATCTACACAAGAGACAGGCCCAACGCGTATTCCAATGTCTAAATATTTATAGCACGTCGGTGTTAACGCATATCTCCGTCCTAAGATGCGAATCTCACGACGCGAGGACGATATAGGAGGAATACTATAAACGGAAATAAATATAAAGATTTGATAAATCGTGTATTTGGAAGAAAAAGATATCAGTATAAAAAATGGAAACTTACCCATCCGATTGTGTATCGGAAGTTGGAGTTTCAGTATTTTGTATCGGAATGTAATAATTCACGGCTTTATTATTTTCCTTAGCGGTTAGCATCGTATCTACTTGTAGAAAATGCTGTTGATCAAAATCCTAATATCACACAGCAACTGAAGCAGTTACATGCCGGAGGCCGCCTTTTAAATCATACGTATACCCCCTCTACACTTTCACACTTTCGATAGCAGCACCGCAGAGAATCGTTCCTTTCCGTAATATTGCGGCCTCCTTCACGACAAAGGTATCGTTATCTCCAATTGATAGGAGCACCATATTGGTTCGTGAATAGGTTTCTTAATGAAAGGAATTTGTTTAGAAAAATGTAAAATTTTCTGTTGTTAAATTAAAAAAGATTTCTTTATTTTAACACAAAGTAATTTTTAAAATAAGTTGTAATTGATGCGATATTGAGTACGCTTGTGATTATTACAATCCACTTTTTAAAGAACGTTTAATTAAAAATAAGTTTAAGGACTAATGTCCGTCGATAAGCATCCAATTTTTTGTTTGTTTTCAGACAGTCCGAATACAAATAATATTTTTTTGAATAATGATGAAATACTTTTTATTTTTCATTACCATAATTCAATGTAGTACATACAAAAGTCGTTGAATTAAATATTTAATCGAAATCTCTTCTTATTTATTCTACATGGATATCTCGACAGCGATGAGGCGGCTACGCGTAATTTGATACTCATCCTACCAAGCTCTGACAATGCGGCGGTTGCCTACTACCTATTTTTCACGATCTGCGACGAGATCATGTGGATGATAATAATTTTTTTAACGAGGGTGTGAAAATTATGATTTAAGCGTTATGAGATAAAAGGTAATTTTAAGGTAAATGAAATTATTTTTCAATAATGAAATTATTTTTTATTTTTCATTTCCATAATTCAATACAACATTATGAATCTTATTTGTAGCGCAAATTAAGTGAAAACAATCTTTCATTCTTCTTTATTAAAGTTAGTAATAATTAGTAGTTAATCAAAGATTGAAACCTAGGTTAGTAATATGGAAAAAATAAAAGAGTTTTTAATACTATTAATCTGTTATCAGTTTTATTCAGATGATCTGTTGGATTAAGAAAAGAATAAACTTCTGGTGATCTTAGATTAGTGAAGCGAGCGTTTCGTAAGATTAGTTTCATTTCAAATTACCTTAATGTTTACTATGAAGTTATATAATTTATTTAATATCAAAGAAGCTTAAATAAAAAAAGTTTAATCTTACTATTTTATAAGTGTTTGCTCTCTTATGTATTACGTCAGGTTATTAACGAATAAAATGTTTTTATTATAAAGTAATTGCTTATGAAGTATGTACATGGTATTAAAATTTATTAAACAACTACTTGTTATATTGCAAAATATTTATTGTGTTTTATTTACAAATGTTAGTTGTCATTTTTTTATGTTAAAACGATTAGCAAAATAATTAACAGTATTCGATCACTTTTACATTGTTTCGCGAATTGGTGTTTACAACCAATTCTTTGATAAGAACGGTCTCACGAGTTTGCAATGCGAAGAGAACACAATCGGATACGTCTTTTGGTTTCAAAGCCAAACGAGGGTTTTCTTTCAACCACTGTGAAGTCATTTTCGGTTTCCACTAGACCAGGCGAAATGGACTGTAATGGAAAAATAAAAGTTCAAGATAAAAAATAAAATTTCAAACAGTTAATGATCGTGGAACTGAAAGTAAAAACTTACAATGATTTTGATGTTTGATTCAAGTTGTGACAATTCAGATCTGAGACATTCTGTCATGGCAGTCAAAGCAAATTTACTGGCAATATAAGCTGGGGACACTGGACGATCACAAGTGACGGGCACCTTAAATCCATAGATATCATTGATGTTCACAATGATGCCATCGTTGGTTCCTGGAAGAAGAAATAGTAAAGCAAATATTCAATTTCACTGATGAAATATGTTCTTACAATTTTTTTGACAAATAGAAGATACTTGCTCTTTCTCTTCATTAGCTTCCGAACTTCTTTGGTCATACAAGTTAGTCCAAGGAAATTCATCTCTAAGATCTCCTTCCAGCACTTTGATTTAATACAAAAGACCAAAAAAAAAGAATTTGAGAATCTTAATCCGACTTTGGGGATATTTGCATAGTTCTTAGCTTGATATTGTTTTTCATAGAGTATGCAATCTTTGAAAAGCGATATCAATTACCAGATCTCACCACGTGGAGGTGACTACGCTTACAAGGGAACACCGCGAACTGTCATTCACGGATTTGAATGAAACTTTGTGGGATTATAGAGTGATCCAAGACAAGAATAACGGTATGCTTCATTTCGGCCCAATCGCTCTTTAAGGGTGTGAAAACTAACCTCAAAGTGAAATCGACACTTCTACTTTTTCGCGTATATCTGTTAAAGTATAAGCGACAGAGAAAAATGTTTTAGATAAAAGTTTAATGGTATAATGAGCGCTATAATTTTACTTTAAGAAAATTTTTTGATATGTCTTCCTCGTTAAAAAAAAAATTTTTTCTTGCTTTAAATTTAAAAAATAGTACGTAATAGGTTATATAATAGGTTTAATAATAGGTACGTAAACAGTAAAAATTTACTGAAATAGTACGTACTCTGCTACGTTGCGATCTATGTAATAAGCCTGCTATTATAAGATGTGCTTGATGAAAAAGTATCTACCTTCAGAACATTTTTTTGACGAACATCACCTTTGTGAAATCTATGTCGGGTGAAAAACATGTATACTTGCATTCAAAGTAGAATAAAATGTTAAATAAGTATGAAATCAATGTTTATACATGTATATATGAAACATAGCGCAATGTATGTGATATGCCATCAATCTTCATATAATATTTTATATTTTGCTGTTTTTATGTTATCACATTCGTAATCGTCATATATTATGACCTTTAACGAGAAAAAGAAATCCGAGTATGTAATTTACTGTGAGTTGTTAGGCCGAAATCATGCGCGCGGTGTACGTTACGTCGTATATTTAGATAAGTTGGTGTTGCATAGTAAAAATAATATACATGGTTGAATTCAGAATAAATTACGTAATATTTTTAGTTATGTAGTTTATGTATTAGTAGTTATGTATTTTAGTTTATGTACAGGTAGATAAATGAAAATACAAGTAATGATCCGGTAGATACTCGATATTACTGGATAGGGGAGTATGGATTGCTCAAAAGGCTTGTTTTGCTGGTGAAATTATGGGTTATATTCGGGTAGATATATGTAATTATAGGTTAGGTTCTGTTAGATGTCAGAAATTCTAGGTTCGGTGTTTGTCAGCACTTGAAACTACAGGTTAGGTTCAGGAAGGCACTTGAATTTACTGGTTATGTACAGGCAGATAAATGAAAGTACAGGTATGTTCCGGTAGATACTCGATATTACCGGCTAGGAGTGCATGGAAGGCTCAAAGGCATGTTTTGCTTGCGAAATTACGAGTTATATTCGGGATAGATATATGTAATTGCAGGTTAGGTTCTGTTAGATGTATGAAATTCTAGGTTCGGTGCTTGTCAGCACTTGAAACTACACGTTAGGTTCAGGAAGACACTTGAATTTACTGGTTATGTACAGGCAGATAAATGAAAATACAGGTTACGTTCCGGTAGATACCGGATATTACTGGCTGGGAGTGTATGGAAGGCTCAAATGGCTGTTTTGCTTGCGAAATTATGGGTTATATTCGGGTAGATATATGTAATTATAGGTTAGGTTCCGTTTAGAGTAAGAAATTCTAGGTTCGGTGATTGTCAGGACTTGAAACTACACGTTAGGTTCAGGAAGACACTTGAATTTACTGGTTATGTACAGGCAGATAAATGAAAATACAGGTTATGTTCCGGTAGATACTCGATATTACTGGCCAGCAGTGCATGGATGGCTCAAAGGCATGTTTTGCTTGCGAAATTACGAGTTATATTCGGGTAGATATATGTAATTACAGGTTAGGTTCTGTTAGATTTATGAAATTCTAGGTTCGGTGTTGGTCAGCACTTGAAACTACAGGTTAGGTTCAGGAAGACACTTGAATTTACTGGTTATGTACAGGTAGATAAATGAAAATACAAGTAATGATCCGGTAGATACTCGATATTCTGGCTAGGGAGTATGGAATGCTCAAAGGCTTGTTCTGCTTGTGAAATTATGGGTTATATTCGGGTAGAGATATGTAATTATAGGTTAGGTTCTGTTAGATGTAAGAAATTCTAGGTTCGGTGATTGTCAGCACTTGAAACTACACGTTAGGTTCAGGAAGACACTTGAATTTACTGGTTATGTACAGGTAGATAAATGAAAATACAAGTAATGTTCCGGTAGATAACCGATATTACTGGCTAGGGGTGTATGGAAGGCTCAAAAGGCATGATTTGCTTGCGAAATTATGGGTTATATTCGGGTAGATATATGTAATTATAGGTTAGGTTCTGTTAGATGTAAGAAATTCTATGTTCGGTGATTGTCAGCACTTGAAACTAGACGTTAGGTTCAGGAAGACACTTGAATTTTCTGGTTATGTACAAGTAGGTAAATGAAAATACAGATAATGTTCCGGTAGATACCCGATACTACTGGCTAGGGTTGTATGGCAGACTCGAAAGGCATTCTTTGCTTTCGAAATTATGGGTTATATTCGGGTAGATATATGTAATTATAGGTTAGGTTCTGTTAGATGTATGAAACTCTAGGTTCGGTGCTGGTCAGCTCTTGAAACTACAGATTAGGTTCAGGAAGACACTTGAATTTGCTGGTTATGTTCAGGTAGGTAAATGAAAATACATGTAATGTTCCGGTAGATACTCGATATTACTGGCTAGGAGCGTATGAATTGCTCAAAAGAATTGTTTTTCTAGTTAAATTATGGGTTATATTCGGGTAGATATATGTCATTATTGGTTAGATGCCGTTAGATGTAGAAATTCTAGGTTAGGTGATTGTCAGCACTTGAAACTACACGTTAGGTTCAGGAAGACACTTGAATTTACTGGTTGTGTTCAGGTAGGTAAATGAAAATACAAGTAATGTTCCGGTAGATACTCGATATTACTGGCTAGGAGAGTATGGAAGGCTGAAAAGGCTTGTTTTTCATTTTAAATTATGGGTTATATTCGGGTAGATATATGTAATTATAGGTTAGGTTCCGTTAGATGTAAGGAATTCTAGGTTCGGTGATTGTCAGCACTTGAAACTACACGTTAGGTTCAGGAAGACACTTCAATTTACTGATTGTGTCGAGGTACATTAATGAAAATACAAGTTATGTTCCGGTGGAGACACGATATCACTGGCGAGGAGTGTAAAAATGCTCAAAAGGCATGCTTTGCTTGCGAAATTACGGGATATATTCGGGTAGATATATGTAATTATAGGTTTGGTTCTGATAGATGTATGAAATTCTATTTTCGGTGCTGGTCAGCACATGAAACTACACGATCGGTTCAGGAACACATTAATTTACTGGTTATGTACAGGCAGATAAATGAAAGTACAAGTTATGTTCCGGTAGAGTCTCGATATCACTGGCTAGGAGTGTAAAAATGGCTCAAAAGGCATGCTTTGCTTGCGAAATTACGGGTTATATTCGGGTAGATATATGTAATTATAGGTTAGGTTCTGTTAGATTTCTGAAATTCTAGGTTCGGTGCTGGTCAGCACATGAAACTACAGGTTAGGTTCAGGAAGGCACTTGAATTTACTGGTTATGTACAGGTAGATAAATGTAAATACAGGTTCTGTTCCGGTAGATACTCGATATTACTGGCCAGCAGTGCATGGATGGCTCAAAAGGCATTTTTTGCTTGCGAAATTGTGGATTATATTCGGGAAGATATATGTAATTATAGGTTAGGTTCTGTTAGATGTATGAAATTCTAGGTTCGGTGCTGGTCAGCACTTGAAACTACAGGTTAGGCTCAGGAAGCCACCTGAATTTACTGGTTATGTACAGGTAGATAATTGAAAATACAAGTAATGATCCGGTAGATACTCGATATTACTGGCTAGGGGAGTATGGAATGCTCAAAGGGCTTGTTCTGCTGTTGAAATTATGGATAATATTCGGGTAGATATATGTAATTATAGGTTAGGTTCTGTTAGATGTAAGAATTTCTAGGTTCTGTCACTGTCAGCACTTGAAACTACACGTTAGGTTCAGGAAGACACTTGAATTTACTGGTTATATTCAGGTAGGTAAATGAAAATACAGATAATGTTCCGGTAGATACTCGATATTACTGGCTAGGATAGAATGGAAAGCTCAAAAGTCTTGTTTTTCTTGTTAAATTATGGGATATATTCGGATAGATATATGTAATTATAGGTTATGTTCTGTTAGATGTAAGAAATTCTAGGTTCGGTGATTGTCAGCACTTGAAACTAGACGTTAGGTTCAGGAAGACACTTGAATTTTCTGGTTATGTACAAGTAGGTAAATGAAAATACAGATAATGTTCCGGTAGATACCCGATACTACTGGCTAGGGGTGTATGGCAGAGTTCGAAAGGCATGCTTTGCTTGCGAAATTATGGGTTATATTCGGGTAGATATATGTAATTATAGGTTAGGTTCCGTTGAATGTAAGAAATTCTAGGTTCGGTGATTGTCAGCACTTGAAACTACACGTTAGGTTCAGGAAGACACTTGAATTTACTGGTTATGTTCAGGTAGGTAAATGAAAATACAAGTATTGTTCCGGTAGATACTCGATATTACTGGCTAGGAGAGTATGGAAGGCTCAAAAGAATTGTTTTTCTTGTAATATTATGGGTTATCTTCGGGTAGATATATGTTATAATAGGTTAGGTTCCGTTAGATGTCAGAAATTCTAGGTTCGGTGATTGTCAGCACTTGAAACTACACGTTAGGTTCAGGAAGACACTTGAATTTACTGGTTATGTACAGGCAGATAAATGAAAATACAAGTAATGATCCGGTAGTTACTCGATATTACTGGCTAGGGGAGTATGGAATGCTCAAAAGGCTTGATTTGCTTGTGAAATTATGGGTTATATTCGGGTAGATATATGTAATTATACGTTAGGTTCTGTTAGATGTCAGAAATTCTAGGTTCGCTGATTGTCAGCACTTGAAGCTACACGTTAGGTTCAGGAAGGCACTTGAATTTACTGGTTATGTACAGGTAGATAAACGAAAATACAAGTTATGTTCGGGTTGATGCTCGATATTACTGGCTAGGAGTGTAAAAATGGCTCAAAACGCATGCTTTGCTGGCGAAATTACTTGTTATATTCGGGTAGATATATGTAATTATAGGTTTGGTTCTGATAGATGTATGAAATTCTAGGTCCAGTGCTGGTCAGCACTTGAAACTACAGATTAGGTTCAGGAAGACACTTGAATTTACTGGTTATGTACAGGCAGATAAATGAAAATACAGGTTATGTTCCGGTAGAGTCTCGATATCACTGGCGAGTAGTGTAAAAATGGTTCATAAGGCATGCTTTGCTTGCGAAATTACGGGTTATATTCGGGTAGATGTATGTAATTATAGGGTTGGTTCTGATAAATGTATGAAATCCTAGGTTCGGTGCTGGTCAGCACTTGAAACTACAGATTAGGTTCAGGAAGACACTTGAATTTACTGATTGTGTACACGTAGATAAATGAAAATACATGTTGTGTTCCGATAGATACTCGATATTACTGGCTAGGAGTGTATGGAAAGCTCGAAAGGCATTTTTTGCTTGGGAAATTATGCATTATATTCTGGTAGATATATGTAGTTATAGGTTAGGTTCTGTTAGATGTATGAAATTCTAGTTTCGGTACTGGTCAGCACTTGAAACTACAGATTAGGTTCAGGAAGACACTTGAATTTACTGGTTATGTTCAGGTAGGTAAATGAAAATACCAGTAATGTTCCGGTAGATACTCGATATTACTGGCTAGGAGAGTATGGAAGGCTCAGAAGGCTTGTTTTTCTTGTTAAATTATGGGTTACATTCGGGTAGATATATGTCATTATTGGTTTGGTTCCGTTAGATGTAAGAAATTTTAGGTTCGGTGATTGTCAGCACTTGAAACTACGCGTTAGGTTCAGGAAGACACTTGAATTTACTGATTGTGTACAGGTAGATAAATGAAAATACAAGTTATGTTCCGGTAGAGTCTCGATATCACTGGCAGTAGTGTAAAAATGGCTCATAAGGCATGCTTTGCTTGCGAAATTACGGGTTATTTTCGGTTAGATATATGTAATTATAGGTTTGGTTCTGTTGGATTTCTGAAATTCTAGGTTCGGTGCTGGTCAGCACATGAAACTACAGGTTAGGTTCAGGAAGGCACTTGAATTTACTGGTTATGTACAAGCAGATAAATGTAAATACATGTTATGTTCCGGTAGATACTGGATATTACTGGCCGGCAGTGCATGGATGGCTCAAAAGGCATGTATTGCTTGCGAAATTGTGGATTATATTCGGGAAGATATATGTAATTATCGGTCAGATTCTGATAGGTGTATGAAATTCTAGGTTCGGTGCTAGTCAGCACTTGAAACTACACGATAGCTTCAGGAAGACACTTGAATTTACTGGTTATGTACAGGTAGGTAAATGAAAATACAAGTAATGATCCGGTAGATACTCGATATTACTGGATAGGGGAGGATGGACTGCTCAAAAGGCTTGTTTTGCTTGTGAAATTATGGGTTATATTCGTGTAGATATTTGTAATTATAGGTTAGGTTCCGTTGGAAGTAAGAAATTTTAGGTTCGGTGATTGTCAGCACTTGAATCTACACGTTAGGTTCAGGAAGACACTTGAATTTACTGATTGTGTACAGGTAGATAAATGAAAATGCAAGTTATGTTCCGGTAGAGTCTCGATATCACTGGCAGTAGTGTAAAAATGGCTCATAAGGCATGCTTTGCTTGAGAATTTACGGGTTATATTCGGTTAGATATATGTAATTATAGGTTTGGTTCTGTTGGATTTATGAAATTCTAGGTTCGGTGTTGGTCAGCACTTGAAACTACAGGTGAGGTTCAGGAAGGCACTTGAATTTACTGGTTATGTACAGGTAGATAAACGAAAATACAGGTTATGTTCCGGTAGATACGCGATACTACTGGCTAGGAGTGTATAGAAGGCTCAAAGGTCTTGTTTTGCTTGCGGAATTATGGGTTATATGCGGGTAGATATATGTAATTGTATGATAGGTTCCGTTAGATGTAAAAAATTCTAGGTTCGGTGATTGTTAGCACTTGAAGCTACACGTTAGGTTCAGGAAGACGCTTGAATTTACTGATTGTGTACAGGTAGATAAATGAAAATACAAGTAATGATCCGGTAGATACTCGATATTACTGGCTATGGGAGAACGAAATGCTCAAAAGGCTTGTTTTGCTTGCGTAATTACGAGTTATATTCGGGTAGATATATGTAATTACAGGTTAGGTTCAGATAGATTTATGAAATTCTAGGTCCGGTGTTGGTCAGCACTTGAAACTACAGGTTCGGTTCAGGAAGACACTTGAATTTACTGATTGTGTACAGGTAGATAAATGAAAATACAGGTTATGTTCCGGTAGAGTCTCGATATCACTGGTAGTAGTGTAAAAATGGCTCATAAGGCATGCTTTGCTTGCGAAATTACGGGTTATATTCGGGTAGATATATATAATTACAGGATAGGTTCTGTTAGATTTATGAAATTCTAGGTTCGGTGTTGGTCAGCACTTGAAACTACAGGATAGGTTCAGGAAGGCAGTTGAATTTACTGGTTATGTACAGGTAGATAAATGAAAATACAAGTTATGTTCCGGTAGATACTCGACATTACTGGATAGGAGTGTATGGATGGCTCAAAAGGCATGTCTTGCTTGCGAAATTACGGGTTATATTCGGGTAGATATATGTAATTATAGGTTAGGTTCTGTCAGATGTATGAAATTCTAGGTTCGGTGATTGTCAGCGCTTGAAACTACACGATAGGTTCAGGAAGACACTTGAATTTACTGGTTATGTACAGGTAGATAAATGAAAATACAAGTAATGATCCGGTAGATACTCGATATTACTGGCTAGGAGTGTATGGAAGGCTCAAAGGGCTTGTTTTCCTTGCAAAATAATGGGTTATATTCGGGTAGATAAATGTAGTTATCGGTTTGGTTCTGTTAGATTTCTGAAATTCTAGGTTCGGTGCTGGTCAGCACATGAAACTACAGGTTAGGTTCAGGAAGGCACTTGAATTTACTGATTGTGTACAGGTAGGTAAATGAAAATACAAGTAATGTTCCGGTAGATACTCGATATTTCTGGCCAGCAGTGCATGGAAGGCTCAAATGTCTGGCTTTGCTTGCGAAATTATGGGTTATATTCGTGTAGAAATTTGTAATTATAGGTTAGGTTCCGTTAGAAGTAAGAAATTCTAGGTTCGGTGATTGTCAGGACTTGAAACTACACGTTAGGTTCAGGAAGACACTTGAATTTACTGGTTATGTACAGGCAGATAAATGAAAATACTGGTTAGGTTCCGGTAGATTCTCGATATTACTGGCCAGCTGTGCATGGATGGCTCAAAAGTCATGTTTTGCCTGCGAAATTACGAGTTATAGTCGGATAGATATATGTAATTATAGGTTAGGTTCTGTTAGATTTATGAAATTCTAGGTTCGGTGATTGTCAGCACCTGAAGCTACAGGTTAGGTTCAGGAAGGCACTTGAATTTACTGGGTTATGTACAGGTAGGTAAATGATAATATAAGTAATGATCCGGCAGATACTCGATATTACTGGCTAGGGGAGTATGGAATGCTCAAAGGGCTTGTTCTGCTTTTGAAATTATGAGTTATATTCGGGTGGAGATATGTAATTCTAGGTTAGGTTCTGTTAGATGTAAGAAATTCTAGGTTCGGTGATTGTCAACACTTGAAACTACACGTTAGGTTCAGGAAGACACTTGAATTTTCTGGTTATGTTCAGGTAGCTAAATGAAAATACAAGTAATGTTCAGGTAGATACTCCATATTACTGGCTAGGAGAGTATGGAAGGCTCAAAAGGCTTGTTTTTCTTGTTAAATTATGGGTTATATTCGGGTAGATATATGCAATTATAGGTTAGGTTCCGTTAGATGTAAGAAATTCTAGGTTCGGTGATTGTCAGCACTTGAAACTACATGTTAGGTTCAGGAAGACACTTGAATTTACTGATTGTGTACAGGTAGATAAATGAAAATACAAGTTGTGTTCCGATAGATACTCGATATTACTGGCTAGGAGAGTATGGAAAGCTCAAAAGGCTTGTTTTGCTTGTGAAATTATGGGTTATATTCGGGTAGATATATGTAATTATAGGTTAGGTTCTGATAGATGTATGAAATTCTAGGTTCGGTGCCAGTCAGCACTTGAAACTACACGATAGGTTCAGGAAGACACTTGAATTTACTGGTTATGTACAGGTAGATAAATGAAAATACAAGTAATGATCCGGCAGATACTCGATATTACTGGCTAGGGGAGTATGGAATGCTCAAAGGGCTTGTTCTGCTTGTGAAATTATGGGTTATATTCGGGTGGAGATATGTAATTATAGGTTAGGTTCCGATAGATGTATGAAACTCTAGGTTCGGTGCCAGTCAGCACGTCAAACTACACGATAGCTTCAGGAATACACTTGAATTTACTGGTTATGTACAGGTAGATGAATGAAAATACAAGTAATGATCCGGTGGATACTCGATATTACTGGATAGGGGAGTATGGATTGCTCAAAAGGCTTGTTTTGCTTGTGAAATTATGGGTTATATTCGGGTAGATATATGTAATTATAGGTTAGGTTCTGTTAGATGTCAGAAATTCTAGGTTCGGTGCCAGTCAGCACTTGAAACTACACGATAGGTTCAGGAAGACACTTGAATTTACTGGTTATGTACAGGTACATAAATGAAAATACAAGTAATGATCCGGCAGATACTCGATATTGCTGGCTAGGGGAGTATGGAATGCTCAAAGTGCTTGTTCTGCTTTTGAAATTATGGGTTATATTCGGGTGGAGATATGTAATTATATATTAGGTTCTGTTAGATGTAAGAAATTCTAGGTTCGGTGATTGTCAGCACTTGAAACTAGATGTTAGGTTCAGGAAGACACTTGAATTTACTGATTGTGTACAGGTAGATAAATGAAAATACAAGTTATGTTCCGGTAGAGTCTCGACATCACTGGCGAGTAGTGTAAAAATGGCTCATAAGGCATGCTTTGCTTGCGAAATTACGGGTTATATTCGGTTAGATATATGTAATTATAGGTTTGGTTCTGTTGGATTTCTGAAATTCTATGTTCGGTGCTGGTCAGCACTTGAAGCTACACGATAGGTTCAGGAAGACACTTGAATTTACTGATTGTGTACAGGTAGATAAATGTAAATACATTTTATGTTCCGGTAGATGCTGGATATTACTGGCCGGCAGGCATGGATGGCTCAAAAGGCATGTTTTGCTTGCGAAATTGTGGATTATATTCGGGAAGATATATGTAATTATAGGTTAGGTTCTGTTAGATGTATGAAATTCTAGGTTCGGTGCTGGTCAGCACTTGAAACTACAGGTTAGGTTCAGGAAGGCAGTTGAATTTACTGGTTATGTACAGGTAGATAAACGAAAATACAGGTTATTTTCGGGTAGATACTCGATATTACTGGCTAGGAGTGTAAAAATGGCTCAAAACGCATGCTTTGCTTGCGAAATTACGGGTTATTTTCTGATAGATATATGTAATTATAGATTAGGTTCTGTTAGATTTACGAAATTCTAGGTTCGGTGATTGTCAGCACTTGAAACTACACGTGAGGTTCAGGAAGACACTTGAATTTACTGGTTATGTACAGGCAGATAAATGAAAATACAGGTTATGTTCTGGTAGAAACCCGATATTACTGGCTAGGAGTGTATGGAAGGCTCAAAGGGCTTGTTTTGCTTGCGAAATTATGGGTTATATTCGGGTAGATATATGTAACTATAGGGTAGGTTCTGTCAGATGTATGAAATTCTAGGTTCGGTGATTTTCAGCGCTTGAAACTACACGTTAGGTTCAGGAAGACACTTGAATTTTCTGGTTATGTACAAGTAGGTAAATGAAAATACAAGTAATGATCCGGCAGATACTCGATATTACTGGGTAGGGGAGTATGGAATGCTCAAAGGGCTTGTTCTGCTTGTGAAATTATGGTTCATATTCGGGTGGAGATATGTAATTATAGGTTAGGTTCTGTTAGATGTAAGAAATTCTAGGTTCGGTGATTGTCAGCACTTGAAACTGCACGTTAGGTTCAGGAAGACACTTGAATTTAGTGGTTATGTACAGGTAGATAAATGAAAATACAAGTAATGTTCCGGTAGATACTCGACATTACTGGCTAGGAGAGTATGGAAGGCTCGAAAGGCATTTTTTGCTTGGGAAATTATGCATTATATTCTGGTAGATATATGCAATTATAGGTTAGGTTCCGTTAGATGTAAGAAATTCTAGGTTCAGTGCTGGTCAGCACTTGAAACTACACGTTAGGTTCAGGAAGACACTTGAATTTGCTGGTTATGTTCAGGTAGGTAAATGAAAATACAGGTAATGTTCCGGTAGATACTCGATATTACTGGCTAGGAGAGTATGGAATGCTCAAAAGGCTTGTTTTTCTTATTAAATTATGGGTTACATTCGGGAAGATATAAGTAATTATAGGTTAGGTTCCGTTAGATGTAAGAAATTCTAGGTTCGGTGATTGTCAGCACTTGAAACTACACGTTAGGTTCAGGAAGACACTTGAATTTACTGTTTGGGTACAAGTAAATAAATGAAAATACAAGTAATGTTCCGGTAGATACTCGATATTACTGGCTAGGAGAGTATGGAAGGCTCAAAAGGCTTGTTTTTCTTATTAAATTATGGGGTATATTCGGGTAGATATATGTAATTATAGGTTAGGTTCCGTTAGATGTAAGAAATTCTAGGTTCGGTGATAGTCAGCACTTGAAACTACACGTTAGGTTCAGGAAGACACTTGAATTTTCTGATTGTGTACAGGTAGATGAATGAAAATACAAGTTGTGTTCCGATGGATACTCGATATTACTGGATAGGACTGTATGGAAGGCTCAGAAGGCTTGTTTTTCTTGTTAAATTATGGGATATATTCGGGTAGATATATGTAATTATAGGTTAGTTTCTGTTAGATGTATGAAATTCTAGGTTCGGTGCTGGTCAGCACTTGAAACTACAGATTAGGTTCAGGAAGACACTTGAATTTACTGGTTATGTTCAGGTAGGTAAATGAAAATACACGTAATGTTCCGGTAGATACTCGATATTACTGGCTAGGAGAGTATGGAAGGCTCAGAAGGCTTGTTTTTCTTGTTAAATTGTGGGTTATATTCGGGTAGATATATGTAATTATAGGTTAGGTTCTGTTAGATGTAAGAAATTCTAGGTTCGGTGATTGTCAGCACTTGAAACTACACGTTAGGTTCAGGAAGACACTTGAATTTACTGGTTATGTACAGGCAGATAAATGAAAATACAAGTTATGTTCCGGTAGGTACTCGATATTACTGGCTAGGAGGGTATGGAAGGCTCTAAATGCTTGTCTTGGTTGCGAAATTATGGATTATATTCGGGTAGATACATGTAATTATAGGTTAGGTTCTGTTAGATGTATGAAATTCTAGGTTCGGTGCTGGTCAGCACTTGAAACTACACGATAGGTTCAGGAAGACACTTGAATTTACTGGATATGTACAGGCAGATAAATGAAAATACAAGTAATGATCCGGTAGATACTCCATATTACTGGCTAGGGGAGTATGGAATGCTCAAAAGGCTTGTTTTGCTTGTGAAATTATGGGTTATATTCGGGTAGATATATGTAATTATAGGTTAGGTTCTGATAGATGTCTGAAATTCTAGGTTCGGTGCAGGTCAGCACTCGTAACTACAGATTAGGTTCTGGAAGACACTTGAATTTACTGGTTATGTACAGGTAGATAAATGAAAATACAAGTAATGTTCCGGTCGATACCCGATATTACTGGCTAGGAGAGTATGGAAGGCTCTAAAGGCTTGTCTTGGTTGCGAAATTATGGATTATATTCGGATAGATATATGTAATTATAGGTTAGGTTCTGTTAGATGTATGAAATTCTAGGTTCGCTGCTGGTCAGCTCTTGAAACTACAGATTAGGTTCAGGAAGACACTTGAATTTACTGGTTATGTTCAGGTAGGTAAATGAAGATACAAGTTATGTTCCCGTAGATACTCGATATT
>JAOPTO010001171.1:0-23478 GCA_033822845.1 Tetrapedia diversipes
AAAAGGGTTAAAAAGAAAGGGTTAACAATCTTTTTTCATATTTTCTCGTATTTTCACAATCTTTTTTCTTTTTTACTTTTATTGATAAATGTAATGCGAAATGTTGCAGGTGATGAGGAGGATCAAAGAGGGTTACAGGCTAGACAGGCCGGAACACTGCAAGAGAGAGCTTTATAACATTATGTACTACTGCTGGGACAAAGATCCAGCGTGCAGGCCGTCCTTTGGGGAGCTCGTTAGTCTAACAGAAGGTCTTCTGCTGGACGAGACCGATTACATCGAGTTAGACAGGTTCCCGGACCACTCGTATTATAACGTGCTCAATCTCAGCGGAGAGAAACTGTAAACGATGTACCTACCATGAAGCCAAGTATCAATGATCTTCAAAACCGCGTACAGCTTTAAAGTGTACCTTAATTAATTGAAAAAAAAAAAGAAAAAAATAGGAATTTCACTTGTTTGGATCGAGTGTATTTGATCGTTGAAAAATTTACGATCCTATGTTCTCGTAGTGGTCCAAAACTTTTGACCGCTACTGTACCTTACGTAGCACGCGTGTTTTTTACCTGATTATTCAGCTCTTCAGTGTGTAAATACGCAGGATAATTTACAATTGTACTTTGCTGACTGTTGACTGATCGATGGAAAAGTTCTTCATTCATCATTTATCTGTTTTCCTAAATACTGACATTCTATTCATCTTGAAGATTTACGTGGATTGTAAAGTTATACGCATAAAAAAGCTTCTGTACGTTTCACAAATATGAACAAACTGCAAGTATTCCGAAGAGAAACGAGCATCGTGAACTAGTCAAAGTTCAAACGAATTTTTAACACACACTCACGTAATATTTTACATACGAAGAAACATGATATTACAAGAAAAAATATATATATATTTTAAAGATATTAAAAAAAAAAAATAAAAACGGAAACCTATAAAATCCAATGATTGAATTTGAACAAGGCGTTATGTACGAGTTAATAAATAATAATTGTTTCAACGATGAAACCTTTATACACAGATTGTACATATGTATTAAGTAAAACTTTTGATAAGTTATTGTATAACTATTTTTTGTAAGAATAAATCGCACTTTACTACAATTTGTACTTTTCTTCCCGAATGAATTTTTTTAATATAAAAATAATTGTCTTGATTAGCAGCTGGAAACATTTGTAATGAGAAGCATTCGTGGTAAATGCTTGCTGTAATTCATTAATAATGATGATACCGATTGTGATTAAGTTATCTCTGATAAGAGACTAAATATTGCTACATCAAACACATCTTATTTAGAGACACGTAACACTGCATGATATGAGTTAAATTTTAAACTGGATGTACCTTAGAAGGTAAGTTAAATTTAAAAAAAAGGAATTGTTATAATAGTAAAAGAATTAAACTTCTAATAACCTACTTGCTTAACTTCATTTAATTTCTTTTTTCTATTTTTGATTTTAGACTACTTTTGATTTTGTACCTTTAAACTTCGAATAATTCTGTATACAATATATTAACTTCATTATAACCAGTATTTTTTATATATAATACATTATTATTTGCACCAACACCACAACGTGGTAGCAGACGACGCAACGGCAGTAGTACACAGACAGCATCGGGCTGTCATGCACGCGTGTGTTACGGAGCATTTGTACAATTAATTTTTTTTTGAAATACGCGTTAGTTTTACTTGATTACGTTTAATGAAATACATACAGCTTTAATCAGTGACATTGACTGTGCTTAAACACGTTATGGAGCAAAATAAAAACATACCATACTCACGGACCGGTGATAAGGAAGAAGATGAGGTTAGTTTGTACTTCGTTACGAATTGGCAAGTAGTGAGGTTAAGAAAACTGTCAAAGTGACAATAACGAACCGTATACACTGTCACTATTGCATGAACGTACGTTTTAAAAGTTTAAAGCGTGTACGCCTGTTTATAGATATTATTGGAACCGTTTAGTTACATTCTACAAGTTCCCGGAAAACAGATCAGGGCCAAGTTAGCACACGCTTTCAATTACTGGTTAAGAATACCACAACGTGAACTCCGAGCTGTTGGAGATATTATACAGCTGCTTCACACTTCCAGTCTCTTGTGAGTTTACAGATCATCTGTTTTTTTTTTTTATTTACTTTTTATCAACTACAGTACCAAACATCTTTCTTCCATGAATGATCTTTTTGAATGTCCTTATATTTACAGAATTGATGATATTCAAGATAATTCAGTTTTGAGAAGAGGCATTCCAGTAGCTCATAACATTTATGGTACAGCAAGTACAATAAATGCTGCCAATTATGTTTTATTTATTGCTTTGGAAAGAGTACTTGCTTTAAATCATCCAGAGGTGAAAATAATGTTATGTACAATTACTTTTGGTAAAGATTAATTTTAATATTGTTAAAATCAATGTTAGGGTACACAAGTATACGTAGAGCAATTATTAGAACTTCATAGAGGTCAGGGTATGGAAATTTATTGGAGAGATAATTATATTTGTCCATCCGAAACAGAATATAGACAGATGACAATTCGGAGTAAGTCAAGAAATTGGCCTTGATTGACCTTCCAGTGATTTTATGTTTCAGTGATACATCATCTTTCAATTTTTTTCTTACAGAAACAGGTGGATTGTTTAATTTGGCTGTAAGATTGATGCAATTGTTTTCTGAATGTAAAGAAGACTTTACACCCTTAGCTGGGATCTTAGGATTGTATTTTCAGATTCGTGATGATTACTGCAATTTATATTTACAAGAGGTAAATTTAGAAGTTTAATAAATATATCAGCATAATGGTATGTATTAATAATTCTTATAGTATGCTGAAAACAAAAGCTACTGTGAGGATCTTTCTGAAGGAAAATTCAGTTTTCCCATTATACATGCAATACAAAGTCACGCAGAAGACAGACAAATAATGAGTATCCTCTATTCAAATGTGAATGATCTTATTTAGAAAGCTTTCTTATTTTGAACATTATTATTCCTTAATTATCATTAATAAAGATATTCTCAGACAACGAACTAAGGATATCGAGGTAAAACGGTATTGCGTTAATTTATTAGAAAAGTTTGGCTCTTTTGCTTACACAAGAACCGTACTGGAAGAATTGGATAAAAAAGCAAGAGATGAAGTTGAACGTTTAGGTGGAAATCCTTTATTACTTCGAGTTTTAGATGAACTAATGAATTGGAAGCATCAGGATGCTCAGCAACAAAGCAGAAAAGGTGCAGTTTAATTTCATTATATTTTTCGGAAATTAATCTATATTCGTATCTAACTTATGTGTATTCCATATCTTTATTACTAAATACACTTGGAGATTAAACATTTATTTTTTATCATATAATGTTTATAAACGGAATAAAATTATAGAGGTGCTTCTGATTCCTTTTATTTAACAGGTAATACAAATTATGGGCAATGAAAGTTAAAACATACAAAAAAATATCAACATTTTTTCCTATGTAAGTGATTTCAACTGGTCATTGTACTGGAAGTTCAAATGCTAGTTACCATATAAAGTATACTACATTAAAACATTAACTTAACAGTCTGTTAGATCTTTAATGCAAAATACAATAAGGGAAACACTTCTTAGTTGTATAAATGACTTATTATTAGTATAAACTTGTTAACGTTTTTTAATATGTAAATACTTTTAACTATATCAACAAATGTCCATTCTTTAAATTAATTTCGTATATACTAGCTCAGTTTTTCAAAAATAGTACAAATAGAGGCTATGCAAAGCTTCAAAGGATTTTCAGTTGCTTTTTTATATGTAATATTTTATATTAAATAATCTTAGTGAACCTGATTGCATAATATTGATAGAACGTTTATCCCGTTAATTATTAGAATACCTTAAAAACTTAAACATGCATTTGTAGTGCACAGCTATAAGAATGGGCAAATTAATTTAACCTTTTATGTAATTACAAATATATAAACAGAATAGTTGGCTTTGGCTATATCGTACTTTCAGTACATTTAGTATAAGATAATAATAAAACACGAAATTTTCGTTTGGTTCAAAATTAGATACATTTTTCGTTTGGTTCGAAATTTTACTACCGATCTGTACATAGTGCGACCATATAATGTACGAATTGATAATGTGATACAACGTGTATTGTTACATATAAAATCATTTGTAATTAATAAATATATATATATCTTAATAATATAAATCTAAACAACGAATTTATAATTTATTTATTTCATCACATTCTCATCCACATATTCCTTTATACACGATCTCAAGTAGAAGTCACAATTATACAAATTATAATAAATTTTAATTTTTTCTAACATTTAATTTACCCAATTATGCAGTCGTATAGTTATTCAAAAATTAGTCATGGATTATTGATTTCTATTAATTATCACCTTTATATTTCTATTTATACTAAAACGATTCCAATTTCTACATTAAATTATTATTTTAAATAGCGTTTGATATCAGAGTACAAACTTTTCAAATGACTGCCCGTTTAAGAAGATACCTGAAGTATCCAACACAGTTTAATTTCAGTAATATTAATTAAGAACTAGGGTTTCCCTGTGTAGCATAATATAACGCAATTATTTTGGGTAATTCTAAAGGAGGCTTGGTAGCTAAAAATATTAAAATTAAAAACAATCATATTTCTCTCTGTATTTTAGTTCCAATATCTGATAAAAGGTTCTTGAATAACTATGCGCTGCGATAAATATAGTTTGCGATAAGCACGTATTAATTTTTAATGTAAAAACGTGTTCTTTATCTTTTCGCTTCCATTCAGTCAAGCAAAAATATAAGCAGTCAGTACTCCACTTATAGAACAGTTAATAATTGTAACAATGATTTGCACTAGCAAGGTATAAGAAACGATTGCCGCATTTTATGTTAAAAATTGCAAAGCTGTTTAAATACAAACACCTATTTTAAGCTCTACAAGCTATCATCGTTTCTAGAAATACGTTTTTGGTAAATTAGCACTACAGGGTGTTCAATAAGTGGTGATGCAACCGCAAAGATCCTAAATGAAAAAATAAGTTGAAAATGTAGAATAATCTTTTTTTCCTGCATTTTACTGATTGTAAATTACCGTTGTGATTTAATTCAATTTTTCTTAAACAATTTTCAACTTAATTTTTTTTCATGTAATACCACCCTCTTTACGGTTGTAACACTTACATTAGTTACTGGACACCCTGTATATGAAAAACTAAACGTATCATTCAGTATATCACATACTCCATCGATCACTTAATATTATTCATCGTAAATCTGAGATTATCTCTTTATAATATTAGACTTTGTACGATAATAACCGAGTCAGATTGATTTAAATAAAGATACAAATTAACGGAGAAGAAAAACGATAGGTATATCAAAGTATTAGAAGTTATAATTAAAAAGTTGAGATCACATGAATGACTAGGGCATTGAAGTTAAGTACAAAAGCTGAACTTCTTCGAACAAGATTAAATTTTTACTTCAAGTAAAATAAAACAAAAAAAGTAAAATCAATTACGTTCTTGAAAAATTTAACCCCTTTAGAGGTACAAAAACGAACAAATTAATAAATATAATCATTTTTAAATTCTTTCACTTTCAATTCACCAATTACGATTTTCTCAAATTTACGTCATAATTTACTATCCTTGCACCAAAGGTCCTTATTACATTATCCTCTAATATTTGTTCCTTTCACAGTCGTCGAATTACAATTTAATTACAGTCGTTCGTTTAAAAACAAGAAACACACCTAGTTTCGAAAGCTCGAACAGACCTCCCACCATCTAAAACGTCAGCTTTCCTTAAATCAACATTTACGTTTGCGCGTATACTTTGTCGAAAGGAACTCTAAACGATCTAAGGCCGATTCGCAGAAACATCTGCCCTATCTAGTCTACGCTAAAACGGTTGATTTATACAAGATACTCAAAACAGGCACGAGTATACGTCTTCTGAGGTGTTCGAGTGCACGCAAACTACCCTAAGAAATGGGATCGTCAATTTTTTTAAATTAACATCAGTAATAAATGAAATATAATTTCGAAAAACTGGTTGCCCCACAATTTCTCGCAGACATCTGAGTAATTTCTGTCTACGCGTTTTATGGGAATTCCCATAACTTCAACCTCTCCACACACATCTACCAAGCTTCCACCGAACGCGTTGGACTTACGACCACCCTGTATTTTCAGACGGACCATACTCAGCCTACGGCAATAATTCGACAACGTTAACCCTTTCGATACGGGCGGGTTCACCGCCGTGACATTACTCCAAGACACCGATCGTCAGAGAGTGTACCACGACGGAGAACCCAAGCTGCAAGTTGAATGTTTCCGAACAAAAAAATTTGTCTCCAAAGGGTATTCCAGAATGTTTATAACGTCTTAGCATGCGCTCTTTAATTTACAGTATGGGAGGAAATAACATTATGCAATATAATATAATATAGTGGTATCTTATGAAGGGCCACTACAATGGCCCATGGTACCTCAGTGGCATCTTATGGACGGCCACTACAGTGGCCCGTGGTACCTCAGTGGCATCTTATGGAGGGCCACTAAGTGGTCCGTGGTACCTCAGTGGCCTCATATGGAAGGCCATTATAGTGGCCCGTGGTACCTCAGTGGCCCATGGTACCTCAGTGGCCCATGGCACCTCAGTGGCATCTTATGGAAGCCCACTATAGTGGTCCGTGGTACCTCAGTGGCATCTTATGGAAAGCCATTATAGTGGCTCGTGGTACCTCAGTGGCATCTTATGGAAGGCCACTATAGTGGCCCGTAATACCTTAGTGGGATCTTATGGAAAGCCACTATAGTGACCCGTAGTACCTCAGTGGCATCTTATGGAAAGCCATTATAGTGGCTCGTGGTACCTCAGTGGCATCTTATGGAAAGCCACTATAGTGGTCCGTGGTACCTCAGTGGCCTCATATGGAAGGCCGTTATAGTGATCCGTGGTACCTCAGTGGCATCTTATGGAAAGCCATTATAGTGGCTCGTGGTACCTCAGTGGCATCATGTGGAAGTCTACTATAGTGGCTCGTGGTACCTCAGTGGCATCATATGGAAGGCCACCATAGTGGCCCGTAGTAGCGAAAGGGTTAAATAGTGCACATGCATCGACTGGTAAAAAGACTCCAGCTACGCAAAACGAAAATGGTAATGCCTCGGTAAAAGTTCGATTTCACGCATACAGCACCCTCGGTTAGTTACGAGGGGGGAGAAGCACCATCAAGCAATTGTATGCGTCCAACAGTTCCTAACCCGAGCCTAACCCTACCACAAGACACCATCGATATTTATGTCGATCATTAACACTATTCCTACCACGACCGGTCAAATGACCGTTTCTAAAATTTCGATTAGAATTTCATATGTACAACATAATTGAACCGTCTTTAAACTTTAGACTTTTTCTTAAACATACCTATGATACATTTTTCAATATTCACTTCTTTTTTCATTGTTTATTTTTTGAGAAAAATTTGTAGTCTGTGTTACGTGGAAATGTCGCGATAGGATTATTAGGATTATACGTGAAGTGTCGGTAGGAATAGTGTTAATGGTCATGTTTCAGAATTCTTCATTATTCATAAACATCGTTTGATTTGTATTCTCTGCTTCCAACATCGAAAAAAACAGCCTCGGATGATCATTTTACTAAATTTTCCACCCATTCATTCGTTTCCCCCCGTTCTAAAAAAACTTTCGCCGTGCCCCATGCACAGAAGCCTCCTCCTCCTCCATGTTGGATTTTGGCACCGCTCGCGAAACACCGGTTTCTGTGTCCGGCACGAACGACTAAGATAACGTCGCTATCTGACACGTCCTTTGTTCCGGCTCACTGTCCTCGTCCGACTCGCTCGCCCACGAGGGCTGCCTCTCGTGTCATATTTCCCCGTCGCTGTCGCCCACTCGTCCCGTCGGCCCCGACACACCGTCGTCCAGCACCTCCGTCACCTTGCATCGTGGGGGCACAACTAGCTTTTAGAAACTGTCTTGCTGTTCCTTTGTTATCGGGGGAAACGGATCGCTATTCACTCGGGTAGGATGAACGACGGAACGAGGAACACTGGGGAACTTTCTTAACCCCTTGACGTACAGTCTGGGAGACGTCATCCATGTGCCATTTTAGGCTTTGACGTCTCAGAGACGTCAAGAATTGTCTACTTAGTCGAGAATGTTTTGGAAATGTTTCATACTTTTGCAAAACTATTAATTTATTATTTTATTTTACTTAATTTATTAACTTGAACAGTTTGGGAGACATTATCCATGTGCCATTTTAGGCTTTAACGACTCCGAGACGTCAAGAATTGTCTACTTAGTCGAGAATGTTTTGGAAATGTTCATACTTTTGCAAAACTATTAATTTATTATTTTATTTTACTTAATTTATTAACTTGAACAGTCTGGGAGACGTCATCCATGTGCCATTTTAGGCTTTGACGTCTCAGAGACGTCAAGAATTGTCTACTTAGTCGAGAATGTTTTGGAAATGTTTCATACTTTTGCAAAACTATTAATTTATTATTTGATTTTACTTAATTTATTAACTTGAACAGTCTAGGAGACGTCATCCATGTGCCATTTTAGGCTTTGACGTCTCCGAGACGTCAAGAATTGTCTACTTAGTCGAGAATGTTTTGGAAATGTTTGATACTTTTGCAAAACTATTAATTTATTATTTTATTTTACTTAATTTATTAACTTGAACAGTTTGGGAGACGTCATCCATGTGCCATTTTAGGCTTTTACGTCTCAGAGACGTCAAGAATTGTCTACTTAGTCGAGAATGTTTTGGAAAAGTTCCATACTTTTGCAGAACTATTAATTTATTATTTTATGTTACTTAATTTATTAACTTGATTAAATGTTACAGAGCAATGTAGATTTCAAATTAAAATCTTCTGTTTTTAAGCTTGCACATAACTGTTCAGTTCAATCAAATTAAATAGTATTTTTCGAACGCATCAAATTCAGTTTTATTTGTATGTCAAGGGGTTAGCACTGAAGCTACCAAAATGGTAAAAATGGCTATGGAGTGTTTTACGAGTTTACTGTGGTACAGTTCCAGAAATTTATTATGCCAATGTTTAGCTGTGTGGTATCAATAGCATTCTCCATTTTGAGAATGCAAGACTGTTCCATTTTGGAAATTTAAAGAAAATATAAATAAAGATTTTTAATATTAAATTTCAAATTGGTCACTTTGACGAGCCATTTAATTGTTGGTAATTCCTAGTGTTAAGTAGGTAGGCAGTATAGGAGTGGTAAACTGGGGAGATAAATATTTTGGGAATTTTTCGATCACTATTCATCATTCTCATTAACTCTATGAAATCAAGAAATAAGTCTGCGATATTTAAGCCTGTACTACTGTATTTGAATCGTGTATCATGCTTGGATCAGGTTCAGATTGGGCTAGACTTGGATCAGGTTGGGTACCACTGTATATTTTAATCAGACTCGTGTTTGAAAAAGATGTCGATTTTCAACGCTTTAACATTGTCAACTACTTTAAAAAGAAAACTTCATCCATCGGAAAATCGCAATCTATTCTCTACGGTTTGATTTAACCGAGCTGCTGATCATGCAAAGAAACGTTGGCATCAAAGAAATGGAAACGGAGTCTCAGACGAGATACAATGTCAACATGCTGGTAGATCGATATCGAATAACGAGGGCAAATAAGGAAGAAAAAGGAGTTGGCGAGGAGAAGTCGTAGATATGAAAATTCTACCCCTGTCTAGGTCAACCATCCAACTCAAAATTCACAATAATATTTTTACTGTAAAGAATGACTACGGAGAAAAATTAATATATTACATACGAAATTTTCATCCCACTGTCTCAAGTAAAATATTGCAATAAAAATACAGATTTTGTTTTTCTTCTATCAAAGTACAGTCGGACGCATAAGTTATTCGTCCACCTATCGTGTGTGGGCTGTGCAATAATAAACAAAAATGTATACATGCAATTGCGAACACTGACTTTCAGAAATATTAACTTATTCTTTATTAATAAAAATTAACTTTTATATTTTTCATTCAAGTTTATGCACTTATGTATTTACTCTGATTTACTTAGACAGGGTGTTCGAACGAAGTTGGGAAAAAATTGAAGGGTTAATTCTATGCAACATTCTAAGACGAAAATCAAGAGTAACAATATTGCGTTTGACGCTTTGTTTATTAGTTATAAGCAATTTAAAAAACGGGCTGTTTAACGTGTTGCCCTTTTGCCTGCTCTCAGGCGTAAAGTAGCCCGCTTCTTTAATTGCTGATAACTAATAAACGAAGCGTCAAACGCAATTTTTTTACTCTTGATTTTCGTCTTAGAATGTTGCATAGAATCACCCCTTCAATTTTCTCCCACTTTTGTTCGAACACCCTGTATACTATACCGAATGCGATAAGTGGATAAATACTTATGTGGCTGACTATACAGCGACAATTATATCATTTTTTTTAAATTATGCAATATACCCTCACGTTTATGGACAAGCAAAATTCGTGGAAGAAGGAAAATGTTCGAAAGTATTTTCAATAACGGGATATAATATCAGCGACACGCCTGAGCTGTACCACTCTTTACGGTATGAAGGATGTCAGAAAGTTTGGACCCAGGGGGATGAGAAACGAATAAGTTCGAAAAATGGAACGAAGAAGAGGAGCGAATACATATGCAAATGCGTAGGGAGACTTTAGGGCTGCGAGAGGGGAAGCTATCGAAGAGAAATTCTTCAAAGTATCGGAACGCCACGAATGCAGGGGGTGGGGACAACGGGGAGGGGTAGGGAGCTTGAAGCAGAGGGTCTTGCAAAGATTTGTAAAGGACGTGCAGAGTGTTGCAGTATTTATTTAGTGCATCGTTTCGCTGTATTTTAACCTGTTGAGTGCATTTAAACAAGGTTTTGTTTAACACCTTACTTGAATTAATATTCACTGAACAGGTGAAAATATATGTGGACATATGTTTCTACAGGATGAGGAATCTGAGATTTCTCAATATATGGGAGTTAGTAATAAAAGACAAGATATTGTTATAAAATTAATTATTTTTCAACTGTTATGTTTAAAGCATCAGCTTTTTTTAAATGCAATAAAAAAAAAAACTGTGATCCTTTCATTATTTCATATACTATATTACTCACTAAAAACAGATATATTTTAATTTAGTACCTAAAACAAAAGATCTTACTAGATCCTATTAGTCTAGTATCATATTCACTCTAGTATTATTATTCTAGTATTTTATTTTAATATCATCTCATCACATAAATAACTGCATACTTTCTTCTGAAATATTTGAAGCATTTAAGCTTGGAACAGTAAAATTGAAGTCTACAAAGGGTTACACGCTTCTGAACTTCTTGAATAAATTCCCAAATAAATTTCACCGTTTAAAGAATTTACAAAAATGACTAAAATAACGAAAGGATCAACCGGCAGCTGTATAAATAATTCGAAACTACATTTTCCACCGTACCGTGTTGTAGCAGAATTTTTAACCGTGATCCTGTTACCGCCGAGGCGAGGTTTTACGTTTTTACGTGGCTGTTCACTTACCAGAACTTCTTCGAAGCGATCGTAATTCTCCGGCCTGGTGTTTAGAAGGCTCTCGCCAACCGAGTCCATGGCATTGCTCATCTGGCATGGACCACGACCTTCCAGAGCGCTCGACGTAATATGCAGCAAGGATAACACTGCCAAGAGTCCGGCTGCGGACATAAAAACAGAGGGAAAAATAACAGAGGAGGAGATATTTCTTTTCATATCGAGCCTGCTCTCGACGTTATTACTTAGAGTCGTCGAATCCTTGTCCACATCACTTTCTTAGTTTTCAACGAACGTTTAACCGTTACCACCATCAACTTAATAAGAACAGTTTAACAAATTATTTAATTGTTATAAAATTATAAAATAATTTCTTAATTTTTGATCATTCCACGTTCGAAGAGATCTTATTCGTCGGACGCAAACCAATTTTATTTACTGCTTTTTTAGAATAATTTATCATAGAGTCTTAGTATAGTCTATAATCTATGCAATTAATTATATTATGTCCAGGTTTATGTTCTTATAAACCCTTTTTTTGCAGAACTGAGAGGAAAATAGATTTAGATATATTTGCATCACTCTATCAATAATAGTTAGCAAAAATTGCTAAAATTTTCTCAAATTGACGGGTCCTGTAAATCTAGTGTTAGTCTTTCAGAGAAGTTTGAATTCGCACAGTCTTTTTAAAGAAAACATTCCTTGTTTCCACGATTACAATTAACCGCAGAGAAATCCATCAGGGGAAATTAGAAAGTAGAAGATTCAACCTTTAAAATGAGCTTAACACTAGAACTACCAGAGCAGTCAAAATGACCAATTGGTGATTATTCACAGCAACCTAATAAGTTCCCTATGCTATTCCCTATAGCTTCCAAAATTCACTATGACTTCCTGCAAAAGGTATAAATAAAGATTTGCTTTCTATGTATTCGGTATTTTTTCTTGTAACTTCCGATTTGATATCTTTTATGCAAATAAGTACACGTTAATTGTCACGTTAATTGTAACGTTAATCGTTAACAGTGTTAAAAATGATTGTGGTACGACTTCTTTTCAATCGAACTTACAACAATTCGAATGTCGACAAGGTTGCGACCTACTGTACGAATACAAGGGGGGGGGATAAGTGACTGTGTACGATACGGTGATAAGTTTGCCAAGTTACCAGCGACATAGGACAACCAAAGACTGTGCGGTTTCCATGCCAAAGTACAGGATAGCGGCAGATAAAACAATGCCCTCCGCCAGCCCCTCGTTATCGCCAGCACGGCCGACCAGCAGCAAGAACAAAGGGACTCGTCGTTCCTGAAAACAAAATATTATGTATACACAGAACGGTTTTATTGTTCTCGACGGCTTGCGCCCCGCGTGTCTTTTCGAATTAGATTTATGAATGCAATAAAGCGTGCGGTAATAAAGCGTTGTTAACGGGCACGGGAGAGTGTTATTGAGGGAACTATAATTCTCACGTGTGCCCGTCAGAAGTTTATGGGGTAGTAGTGGATAATTTGTGGCGTAATTGGACGCAGGATGGTCGTTCAAGTGATTTGAAACCGTCTCGATTTAACACGTTCGTCGCACATATTTGGGTGACGCTCTTTTTCTTAAAATTAAATAGGATTTTAAATCGGAATTTTAAAAGGAATTCAATGGTGTTGGAGATTGAAGACAGAAATACTACGAAGCAAAAATTAACCATAAACCAGGTTTCTCTTAACGTACTTTCTCAAGGGCTTGTTCGAAGAAGCTAAGCCACAGTTTGGCATTTTAGAAAGTTCGAAAACATCGGGAAACAGAACAAAAGGGACTGAAGGACCCGGACGGGGTTGTAAGAATTTCGACCACTGCGTTCTGCTAGTCCAGGGCTTCTGAAACTTTTGTCATTCACGACCCCATTTATGATTGCGAGTTTCTTGACGACCCCATACAAATATAAAAGAAAAATGAATTAATATTTTTTGATGATTTATTTATTAGGTAACAATATACATATACATATGAAAATATATAGTTTTAGAATTCGTTTTGAAACATACAAAAATCTAAAATTAAAAATTGCAGAATTTTGCTACGCGACCCCGTTTGGGGTCGCGACCCATAGTTTAAGAAGCCCTGTGCTAGTCTTGTGACAAAACTCGCTAGGTGCGGTCAAAATTGCCCTTCCTCGTGCTATATAAAAGTATTAATAAATTATCATAGTATTATTTCACGAATAAGAGTTTATTTCATTTAGCAATATAAGCATTGAAGTATAATATACATAAATATAAAATACATAAAATAAAAATAAAAAATTAAAATGTTTACTGTTTTTATACTTTTTTTACCCCAGTTTTCTATGCAATCGGATTTGGGCCCAGCAAGAAACTCAGTCGAAACACGCTGGGCGACGAATGTGTTAAACTTCATTTAGTATAATTAAGTCGTATACTAAAATTTGTTTACATGACTATTTCACTTCCGGCTCTGACTAATAAACAAACTAACTAAAGTCTGAAAATTTGTGAAACTATTGTTTGACGCCTCTCGAGCGCAAAGGGTTGATCGTTTTATGTGATTGTGTTCCCAAGCTTGTACATAAAATATATAATATTTGTTTCATATTTATTACCGGAGTTTGCCACTGCCCTTTTGCCTTAATATTCCATCAGATTCGCCAGGGACGTTTTTTTTCCGCCAGAGGCTATTCCAGCAAACAGCACCGTATAAGGTATTTCATTTTCCCGTCGGCCATAATAAGAAACGGCCGGTCGGGAAACGTTCGAACGACCACCATTCGTCGACGGGCACACTCGATATCGTCCACGAGGATATAAACCGCCGAAACGAGCGGTGTCGAGCCCCGGGATAGATCGTCGGAAGTTCATCCGCCAATAAAATCGTCCCAACCCCCCAGGAACAACCCTTCTTACGCCTGCAACCCTCCCCATACCCTTCGTTTAGGCCGCAATCGTCGAGCAGCTTCCGTCCACGAGAAGAGAAGTTCTTGCATATTTCCAACGCGTCCCTCGTCCCCCCTCACGGCGAACAGGAACCGGAAATTGGGACAAAGTTCGAGGAGCACCGATAATTACCGGTCCTCGGTTTTCAACGCGAGTTTTTCCACGGACAGTTTGTCCTCCCGCGCGTTTATTGGAATATTTCAAACGGTATCACAGAATCTGTGAGACCTGACTAAAACTGGTGACGTGTCGCGAGGAAATTCTCCGGACAATTAAAAAGGTTAAACTCGGGATACGTAAGAGTTATTTAACTAATTGTAACAATTAGATTCAACACGCATTTCAAGTAATTAATTAACCCTTTGCATTCGAAAGTTTAGTTGCTGTTAGTCATCTAATGATATTAACTTTAAGAATTTTCAAATTAATAATTTATTGAGATTTGTCTGTATCAAAGGTCATTTAGTTTAGTTAAGTGATACACTAAAATTTACATATATGACGTTTGTCCCCACGGCTTCGTCCACGTCCTCCTGCGCGTTTATTGGAATATCTCGAACGGTATCACAGAATCTGTGAGACCTGACTGAAACGGGTGACGTGTCGCGAGGAAATTCTCCGGACAATTAAAAAGGTTAAACTCGGGATATAATCGAAGAGTAACAATTAGATTTGAAACGAATTTCAACTAAATAATTAACCCTTTGCATTCGAAAGATTAGTTACTATAAGTCATCTAATGATATTAACTTTAAAAATTTTCAAATTAATAATTTATTGAGATTTGTCTGTATTAATCGACATTTAGTTTAGTTAAGTGATACACTAAAATTTACATATATGACTATTTAACCTCTGAGCTTGACTAATAAAAAAAATTTGCGAAACTATCATTCGGTGACCTGCGCAAAGGGTTAACACCTTAACTACTGATGACACCATGTAGCGAAAGATGTAAGTATACCTGACGCAGATCTGCACGAACAGAGTGATGGCCCAGGTAATCTCCAGGAAGAATATCAAGCCGGACGCTGCTCTGAAATAGAATCACACAAAAGTTACCATTTTAACAGCGGGACAAATATTTCGGTGTAAATGTTAACCCCTTGACAGACAACGAAGTTTGGAAGACGTTATTCATTTCATGTGCCATTGTAGACTTTGACGTCTGGAAGACTTGAAGAGACTTTACAGAACTACTAATTTATAATTTTATAATGTTACTTAATCATTGTCCATTAAAATTATACATCAACCTGGTTAAATATTGTATAGCAATGCAAATTTCAAAATAAAATGTTCTGTTTTTAAGCTTGCACATAACTCCTCACAGTTGAGCCAAATTAAATGGTACTTTTCGCACGCATCAGATTCCATTTTATTCGTATGTCAACGGGTTAACCGAGCCTAATCATCCGACTTAAATTTTCTCCTAATTATCCTTCACGTCTACCTTGTCCCGTTTACAATCCTACCAACTGTTTGCAACTCCGCGCAACAAACAACCCACACAAACAGTTCACATTCGTTCGAACTTTTTTTCCACAGCCGCTCGATCTCTCTAATTAACAAACCAACACAAATTTCTCGTCGACTCGTTCAAACGGAACCCCTGGTTCTGATTGCAATTAAAAAAAAAAAAAAAAAAAAAAAAAAAAAGAAAAAGAAACTTCGCTTGAAGCAAACTTTTGGTAATGGCCCCAAAATGGCCCCGATCCGGTTTCTCCGCGAACGACGACAGAAATACGCTCGTCAGGGACGGGAAACACAGGGACGGGTATTAAAAATAAAATTGAAAAATAATTCGGAGTGCAAAGGGTTAAAGAATTACGAGATTCTACAGTATTTTCTAAATTTATAAATTTCGTTGATTATTTATTAATATTTAACAATATTTATACTTCTTCTGGTGCCATTTTTCTGCCATTTTCATTCGCTAAATTTTCACCGAAATTTCCCTAGCAGCTTTTCGACAAACATTTTTAAGCACAATTAAACAAAATGATTCCACATAATTCTGTTCACTGAAAATGTTTCTTTTTTCCCGTGCTCAAAACCGGACGAAATCGATGAGAAAACTATTTCCGAGTCTCTTGCCTGATTTCACTCAACATTGGTCTGGCGTTATAGTAATTTCGCGGAAGGCAAGACGCGCTAATGTCACCGGCAGCACGCGCGGATGAAGCCCGCGAAACATGCACTCGACCGTCGGATATATGCATATTTGAACCGCGTTACCGAGTGGCTGATCACACAACGACCGAATCCACTGCGAACGCCATTCCACTGGCACCGTGGAACGAAAATGCTAATGCTATTCGAATGGGAATCCCGCCATCAAACGAACCGATATGTAATTCATTTGCAGCGTGATCTATAGCGTTTCATTTCTAGAAAAATATTTATTATTATTAATAATAATAAAAATTTCTATTCGAGGGGCTAGCGGGCCATTTTATGCATTAATGTTGAACAGAAATGTGAACGGTAAACAAAATAGAATTAAAAACGATAAGATGAGAGTTTTGCAAATTTTCAAACGTATAAAGAAAAACACAAAGACGCATAAAGATTTATTTATTTATTTAAATAATTTACGAGTAAGACCCATTAGTGTACATATGTAGAGTGTACTAATTCGAAACGGAGGACATTACACATAAAATAAGAATGAATAATAAATAATGAGAATAAAATAAATAAAGTGCAAAGATGCAAAATTAATAAAAAATTGGTCCTCGTAAAATTTCTGGAATTGAACAAAAATGATTCTAGGATACTTTTAATCTGCAAGGCGTGCCCCTCTTAGTCTACAACCCCCAGACTATCAATCATATTTCACAAAAAATCCACAAAGAAATATAAAGATGTAAAATTAATAAAAAATTGGTCCTCCTAAAATTCATGGAATAGAACAAAAATGATTCTGGGATACTTTTAATTTGCATGCTTGCCCCTCTTAATCTGCAACCCCCAGACCATCAATCATATTTCACAAAAAACCCACAAAGAAATATAAAGATGCAAAATTAATAAAAAAATGG
Organism: Tetrapedia diversipes; assembly: GCA_033822845.1. Classification (NCBI taxonomy): domain Eukaryota; kingdom Metazoa; phylum Arthropoda; class Insecta; order Hymenoptera; family Apidae; genus Tetrapedia; species Tetrapedia diversipes. Next base: position 17,583 of record JAOPTO010001171.1, read on the forward strand.
TGCTCGCAAAGTTTCTGGTATTGAACAAACATGATCCTAGGATATTTTTAATCAGCACACGTGCCCCTCTTAGTCTACAACCCCCCATACCATCAATCATATTTCACAAAAAACCCACAAAAGAGTATAAAGGTGCAAAATTAATAAAAAATTGGTCCTCCTAAAATTTATGGAATAGAACAAAAATGATTCTGGGATACTTTTAATCGGCACGCGTGCCCCTCTTAATCTGCAACCCCCAGACTATCAATCATATTTCATAAAAAACCCACAAAGGAATATAAAGATGCAAAATTAATAAAAAAAATGGTCCTCCTAAAATTTATGGAATAGAAGAAAAATTATTCTGGGATACTTTTAATCGGCACGCGTGCCCCTCTTAATCTGCAACCCGCCCGGTCGATCATATTTCACGGTGCGCGGCGCGCATGCAGAACACACCACGCATTTCCATAGAGAACACCGGAACGCAATCTGCGACGGCGAGCGGGGGGCGGGGGGAACCTACGAAATTTGCAATTTGCAGAACGCACACCGGTAAGTACACTTAGAGTCGTAATTCTGTATTGACTTTTCCACCCAGCCCTGGTCTCTCCCTCGCTTCCTGGGCGCGCGCGCGCTCGTGTGTGTGTGTGTGTGTTTAATAATAAGTTAACGCGATTCGTTCAATAACGGGTAACAAAGTTTGCTCGTTTAAACGGGACTCGATTATCTCGATGCACTTACCAAAATTGATTATTTATCGTTGAAAGTTTCGGAAAGCTCGTTTGTTTGTCCGGTGACTTTGTTACCGGGCAAAGTGTGTTAAGTGTGCACATATACAGGGTGGGTCATTTGTTACACGTTGCACACCTTTCAGGATTGTTAGTCGATAATTATTTAGAAGTGCTTGTATCCTTTGAAACCTCGTTATAAAGGGTGTGTATCGTTCAGAGAAAACGAAGGTGTACATTTTTCTGTAGTATTATAATTATGGTTCTGGTATCGTTAGTAGTATAACCCTAAAAATAGTTGCAACATAAGGAGAAACTTCAGTGTAACTCTCGTTATAGTTCTAGTTCTAGTATAATATAGATGTAGCAATCAATTAGTAGAATCACTAGTTACAACTGTAACTCCTATATACCACACCTCTTGGTACCCAACCCCAAAAGGGGACATCCTGCGCAGCTTAGCCGGAAGTGGCGCAACGACGCGGAAAATATAAAACATTCCACTCAATTTCTTCCTCCCTCCTTTATCCCCGCAACGCGAGACGGTTTACAGGAAAAAATAATGCCGGCTAGAGAGCAAGCTACAAACGGGGGCCATTTTTCTTCGCCGGAAATAAGCACCAGTGATCTTGGTGGAAACAAAAAAAGAAGTTGATAGAAAACAATTGGATGTTACGAATGAAGTACTCCTGTTATTTTGTATCGTCACGCTCGCCAACTTACTAGCTCCTTACAGTACTGTAGGGTACGATAGGTTAGGGTCATGGGGGTTCCCTAATCCTAAGTGCATTGGTGGAGGGGGTTTTACTACCATATCAACGTGTAATTTTATAGTGCATGTGTGAATATTAGTAGTGGGGGACTATTAGAAAAAATAAAGAACCCCCTTTTCCTCTGTACCCCTCAGGGGACATCTCGTTCGCTCGCAATGGTACTGTAGGGGGCTAAAGAAGTGACCCCCCCTTGGAAGGAATTTGAGTATGTTTGGATAGAGTCATGGGGGGTCCCTCATGAGGGGCTTTTACTTACTACCACATCAACGTGTGATTTTATAGTGCATGTGTGAATATTAGTAGTGGGGGACTATTAGAAAAAATAAAGAACCCCCTTTTCCTCTGTACCCTTCAGGGGACATCTCGTTCGCTCGCAATGGTACTGTAGGGAGCTAAAGAAGTGACCCCCCCCCTTGGAAGGAATTTGAGTATGTTTGGATAGAGTCATGGGGGTCCCTCATGAGGGGCTTTTACTTACTACCATATCAACGTGTGATTTTATAGTGCATGTGTGAATATTAGTAGTGGGGGACTATTAGAAAAAATAAAGAACCCCCTTTTCCACTATGCCCCCCGGGGGACATCTCGTCCGCTCGCAATGGTACTGTAGGGGGCTAAAGAAGTGACCCCCCCTTGGAAGGAATTTGAGTATGTTTGGATAGAGTCATGGGGGGTCCCTAATCCTAAGTGCATTGGTGGAGGGGGTTCTACTACTATATCAACGTGTGATTTTATAGTGCATGTGTGAATATTAGTAGTGGAGGACAATTAAAGAAAATAAATAACCCCCTTTTTCGCTATGCCCCCCGGGGGACATCTCGTCCGCTCGCAATAATACGTTTTTCCTCGGCCATCGTCGAAGACGCTCTTCGCGATCGATGTTACGTGGCAAGGGGGGGTGAGGAGGAAGAGGAACTGGACGGGACGGCAGGAAATTTTTCGGTAATCGTCGACGGCGACCATCAACCTCGATAACGTCGTTGCGACGGCTTCCGTTTCCGGTTTACCGCTAATCCGATCGTACTTTGAAATTAGATTCCTCGCGGTTGGATTCGATTCGCGATCAACGTTTCCGTTTTAAAGGTAAAAGAAACAAATAAATATCGGCGTGCACATCCTAGGGATGTTCGTTCATTTCCGGGTTTGTGAATTTCCTGCGGGCTAATGCGTTTTACCCTCGCACAACGGACCCGGTTCGTTTACGTTAATATGCAAATCAGTTGTATGTACAGTGAGTTAGGAAATTCATGGATTTTTAAAATACAACTACGGTTTTAATATTTCAGTATTTTTCTGGTAAATATTTCCTTTTATAATTTCGCTGTTTCTTCATTAAATGGTACTTTCGTCGAGGAATGCGATGGAAGCGAAGTTGTATAATTATCTTTTTATCAGTTATTCTAACACAAACCATATTTTAATTTTTTTAACTTCTTACTAACAATTCTCGTTTAATACTCGGTTGTCACACCTATTTATGGACTTACTCCAATTTTCAACTGCTATTTAAAAGATTAGAAAACTTAAAAATTGTAATAACAGATTTTAAAACTCAATTCGACCCACACCAATTTGTGGACTTACTTTAATTTTCAGCTGCTATTTAAAAACTTAACAAAATTAAAAAATATAATAATAAATTTCAAAACACAATTCGACCCACATCTATTTGTGGACTGGCTTTAATTTTTGACTGCTATTTAAAAGATTGAAAATTTAAAAAATTGTAATAAATTTTAAAACACAATTCGACCCACAACTATTTTTGGACTTGCTTTAATTTTCGGTTACTATTTGAAAGATTAAAAATTTTTAAAAATGTAACAGCAAATTTTAAAACACAATTCAATCCACACTCATTTGTGGACGTGCTTTAATTTTTGGCTGCTATTTAAAAGATTACAAATTTTAAAAAGTGTAACAGCAAATTTTAAAACACAATTCAATCCACACTCATTTGTGGACGTGCTTTAATTTTTGGCTGCTATTTAAAAAAATATAATAATAAATTTTACAACACAATTCGATCCACCGTGACATAAAAACCTAACTGGCGCGTAACGAGCAATTCCGTGAAACGATAAAAGGCAGCAGAAGGAAAATAGGAATATTTCTCTCGATACTTGGTCCGCGGAATCTGATAATTGAGTGAATTACGGTATACTTATGTTGAATTATCCTCACGTAACGTAAAACCCCATGACGTGTCGATGGTAGGCCACATCCGCCCCGACGCCGCACACGACTGAAACAGAAAAGCACCAGGGAAAGGGTTGAGAACATCCAACCGTCTGAGCGATCAATTTTATTCTAATTGGATAAATCGACGGTAACATCTATCAGACCGCGCGTTCATTTTTTTTTCTCGCTCGTTCCTCGTTCTCGGACGCGCGATTTATGGGGATGGAAAACACCGTGAAAACAGGATAATAAAACAAACCAACGCCAGGAAAAGGTGTCTCGGCCATGCAATTTATGGCGGAATTCGTGTACACGATTAATTACAGGCAATCGCACGTATTCGTTCGTTGTTAATTATTTGAAAAATTAAAAAAACGCTATAATACCACAGAGACCGGAAAGTAATGTCGTTTTCTTACATTAAATTCAAACGCATACATTTTAACGAGTTTTCAGTTTTAATTGTTGGTAATAGAATCTCCAAGGGGTTACCACTAGAACTACCTAGGCTATACTTTTTGAAGGTGACAAAAAAAAAACAAATTGAAAAAGGTACGAAAAAAATATCTAATATGGGGGAAACAAATTTTAGCAATCATAGTAAATTTTTTTTACAGGATAGGTGTAGATTTCATCGAGCTAAATAGTATTAATTATGGTATTAATGGTATTATGGCAAGGGGTTACCACTAGAACTACCTAGGCTATACTTTTTGAAGGTGACAAAAAAAACAAATTGAAAATGGCACGAAAAAAGTACCAAATATGGGGGAAACAAATTTTAGCAATCATTTTTTTTTTTTTTTACAGGTTAGGTCTGGATTTCATCCAGCTAAATGGTATTAATGGTATTATGGCAAGGAGTTACCACTAGAACTACCTAGGCTATAATTTTGAAGGTAAAAAAAAAACAAATTGAAAATGGTACGAAAACAATACCTAATATGGGGAAAACAAATTTTAGCAATCATAGTAAAAATCATGGTAAATTTTCAAACGTGTAGATACCACAGTATCTTTGCCACGTTTCTATGAAAAATTACAAATTGGGTGATTTTCAACCCCTTTGGTAGTTCTAGTGTTAACGAAAGTTCTTTTCCACTTTTAACGTCTTTCGCGTGCAAAATTTACGAGAGCGATAAAAGGTCGTGGAATTAAAAGTTGCAGAACTTTTGTCGGAGAATATCTCACTGAAGATATCCTAGGGATAAAATGTTCAGGGGGTGGGCAATTTAAATCCTTAGTGCTTGCGTTTCGAGCGCGAAAGGATTCGCGACTGCTCGAAAATTGTGTCTTCCGCACTGAATGCGCGGCAAGTTTCGCAGAAGCTTTATCAGACGTTGGTCTAGTGGATTGTTTGGAAGTTGGGATGTTTGATACTGTTGCATTATAGTTACAATGCGGTGCAGCAGGTCTGTATTACATTCATGTTGAGGTATGGCGATTGTATGGTGATAATGGAGCAAAAGTGTGGTAAATAATATAGTAATAATATGGAAATGGTACAGTTGCAGGGTAGTAATAGTATAATGGGAATGGTACTTTCGTTATGAATAGACTGCAGACTTTTATGCATTTATATCAAAGTAGTATGGTAGTTCAAAAGAAAAAATTCCAAATCACTTTGAAGATCTCTAATGGTAACCTAGTGATAGTATAGTAGTATAATAATGGCACTTGTGTGATAAATAATTTTGATTTGTCAGTACAAATTGCACCTACTCCCATGTTTACCAATGTAATATTATAACAGTTCAATAGAGAAAAATTCTAAATCATTTTAAGGATCTCTAATGGTAAAAATGGCACTTATGTGATAAATAATTTGGATTTGTCAGTACAAAATTGTACTCATTTCCATGTTTACCAATGTAATATTATAACAGTTCAAAAGAGAAAGATTCTAAATCACTTTGAGGATCTCTCTAATGGTAAAAATGGCACTTGTATGATAAATAATTTTGATTTGTCAGTACAAAATTGTACTCATTCCCATGTCTACCAATGTAATATTATAACAGTTCAAAAGAGAAAAATTCTAAATCACTTTAAGGATCTCTAATGGTAAAAATGGCACTTATGTGATAAATAATTTGGATTTGTCAGTACAAAATTGTACTCATTTCCATGTTTACCAATGTAATATTATAACAGTTCAAAAGAGAAAGATTCTAAATCACTTTGAGGATCTCTCTAATGGTAAAAATGGCACTTGTATGATAAATAATT